>VZTU01026893.1:0-72998 GCA_013400835.1 Zapornia atra
TCCAGCACCCAACCTCGCAAAAACATGACAGGGTGATAATGAGCTCACATAATGGAAAAATTAACCATTCCTTGGAAACCCTATGAATATGCGTATATGCATGTGTCTTGTATAAAAGTGGTGTCACTGTCCCTTTATGGTGGGGGTCTGCACATTTGGAGGAGCCATCCCCTGTATGCCCAGTGCTGCAATAAAGAATATCCGCTTAATAGTGACCAAGGCTCTACTGAGTTTTGATTTTGGCTTTTCATGGTATCCATTTAAATTAGTCACATAGCATGAACTTTGAAAATATAGGGGAAAAATTAGACTAGGAGTCAGACCTCAAGGAAAAATAAATCAAGTACAGGGTAGTTTGAAGATGACCCAGAAAAGAGCACAACTGTTTTCAGTTTAAATTAACAAGTTTGGGTTTTTTTAAAGAAAAAAAATAAATAGTCATAAAAAATTTCTACAATTAAAGTTTATGTTCAGTGATACATCACTCTGTGTAAATATATAAATAGCTTATCCACAGCATTTACCTGGATGAGATGGCACCTGAAAGGGTTGAAATGGTATGAAAAAGCAGGCTGCAGTCTAGTGGTGGAGTCATCAAATTATTCCTGGATACAGTGGAGAAATGGCACAAAATGGGTTGCTCCTATGTTTTAGTGACTGTCTAAACAGGTGTGAATTAGCACTTACAAGAGGTTCCATTGGTTGAAATTGGATAATTATATACCTTATCCAAAATCATCATTATATCTTGCTGGTAAGCAGATCCTTAGTTCATTTAAAAATGCAGTTTAGCATAGTGCATAGAAAGTAATAAAATTTCAAAAGAACAATAAAATTAATAAAGCTTTGTGTTCTAGGTGGTAAATTAATTTTCAGTCTTCATTTTATAGTGGTAGAACTTACAGCTACGTACAAACAAATGTATGCAAAGAGCATTAAACTTTCATTTGTAAGCAGAAAGTTTCATTTTCCTAATCAAGATCAAGGTGGATGGCACAAATCAATTCAGCATATTCCCACAGCTGGGAAAGAACACATTTTATACAGAAGCTTTAGAGGTCTACAGTTATTAACACAATCAATGCTGCAGCTTTATTACATACAATTCTGTATACTTGTATACTTATTGATTTCTGCTTAGTGAATGTTTTGGACTTTATTAAAAATGTAAAAAGCTCACAAAACTTCCCAAAGTTGTTCTCCATTATCTTAACCCTTCTTTTGCTAAATTTAGGTAAGGAAATAATTTTTTCCTGGAAGAGGTCAGGACGCTGGAGGGAAGGGATGCCATCCAGAGGGACCTTGACAGGCTTTGAGAGATGGGCTCATGTGAACTGTATGAAGTTCAACAAGGCCAAGTGCAAGGTCCTGCATGTGGGTTGGCACAATCCCAAGCACAGCTAGAGGCTGGGAGGAGAATGGATTGAGAGCAGCCCTGAGGAGAATGAATTGGAGGTGCTGATAAATGACAAGCTCAACATGACCTAGCAGTGTGTGCCAGCAGCTCAGGAGGCCAACTGTGTCCTGGGCTGCATCAAGAACAGTGTGGCCAGCAGGTCAAGGGGCGTGATTCTGCCCCTCCGCTCTCATGTGAGACCCCACCTGTAGTACTGCCTCCAGCTCTGGGGTCCCCAGTACAGGAAAGATGTAGAGCTGTTGGAGTGAGTCCAGAAGAGGCCACAAAGATGATCAAAGGGCTGGAGCACCTCTCCTGAGAAGACAGGCTGAGAGTTGGGCTTGTTCAGTCTGGAGAAGAGATGGCTCTGGGGTGACTTAACTGTGGTGTACCAATACTTAAAGAGATCCTACAGGAAAGTGGGAGAGGGACTGTTCACCAAGGAGTGTAGCGATAGGACAAGGGGCAATGGCTTTAAGCTGAAAGAGGGCAGGTTTAGGTTAGATGTTAGGAAGGAATTCTTTACTATGAGGATGGTGAGGCACTGGAAGCAGGTTGCCCAGAGAGGTTATGGAAGCCCCGTTCCTAGAGGCGTTTATGGCCACATTAGGTGGGGTTTTGGACAACCTGGTCTAGCGAGGGTGTCCCTGCCAATGGCAGGGGGGTTGGAACTAGATGATCTTTGAGGTCCCTTCCAACCCAAAGCAGTGTGAAAGAATTTGCACGATGGAATTTGCACTGTCTTGTTTAGGTATATAATGTGCTGCTTAAATTATTTTACTTTTCATCTTATAGTGGTGTCCCAAATGCTTCTTTCTGTTCTCTTTCATCATTCTGAAGGACAGTTACAAATGAGAAATAACCTTACTTGATTTAGAAAAAAAAATTTCTTTCTTTTTTTCCTATAGAAATAATTTAAGAATTTTGGCAATCCAAGGAGTCCAAGAAAATGGAATATTCTGAGAACTCTGGACTGTTTCATAGGATAGGTGTATGATGCCACATATCTACCTTAGGTATAGATAGGTGAAAGATACCAGTGCATTAGGCTTTTCCAGGTGTTTTCTGGAAGGACATTTCATGGAGTAGTCACCAAATCACTGAGTAATCACAAAGAAATTTTCATTTTAATTCCAGCATAGTGCCTTGATACTGTTTGGTACTGTTTGGAAGTGAATTTGTACAGTGAACAGTGAACACTTATAATGCTTACATGCAGTGCTGAACTGCATTTACTTATTATTTTCCTCTCTAAAGAATTAAGATCAGCTCTTCTTGTAGCGTATTGCCTGACTCTGGTACTATATCATCAGCCTAGTTTCCTAAAACATGTCTTCTGGGGTTCTTCAGTTAGTAAGGTACTTTATCTTGATTATTTAAAATGGTCACAAGCTAGTGCAAACATTATATTACAGAAAGATATTTTAGTGGAAGAGGAAAAATAATTTGCTGTTTAAATAGAATGTCTATGTGTTGAATAATAATTTACTTTAGTAATTAGCTTTCAAAATAGAGCTAGTAAGATGGATAAACTAACAAAGAAAAATAATTTGTTCTGCGATCCTTCATGTGATTTTAATTTATAGTACGTTGTGGGAAAGAATATTTGGTGAGATGGAATTTCTGAGGGATAATTCAACAGGGCATAAGTAAAACAGAAGAAAAATAAAATTTCACCCTTTAAAATTGACAAATAGCATTTGGAAGGTTTCTTTTTTTTTTTTCTAGCTATTCGGTATAAACAATCTAGAGATTTTCTTTCTGTCATAGTGGAGTCAGAGAAGCATCTATTGTTAAGATTACTTGGCAGAGATTATAAATCTCTTTCTTATTGTACCTTTGCCAAACTTCAGATTTGTGGAGGTGAAATTTTCTGTACCTAAGGTCTGCTGAAAACTCTTCCCATTAGTTGTTAATAGGTGAAAAGTGCATTTGCTTATGTCTTCATACTGAAGACACAATCCCTGCTTCTGTGTCATCTTACTATCCGAATTTTGGCATGAGAAATCATTGGTTTCAGTTCAAAGTATACTAAACTGTTAACCTTCACAAAGGTACTTTTCTCTTTTCATGGAAAGAGTAAGAACTACCTCATGTAAATCACCACAATTCCAGTGTTTTCAATAATTAAAACAAGCAAAGCTACTTCCCTACCTTAATTATTTATACTGTATTACCCATTATGAATCTATGAATATTGTGGAATTAATGATGCTTTTCTAATTTGTGCCAGCAAAGGCGTAATATAATACCCAAAATATGTAACTTAATTGGTATGGAGTGAATGTCTCTCCCTTTAAACAAAGGTAGACTTCTTCCTGGGCAATCGATTAAAATACATGGCATGACTGCTGATTTTATGTAGGACCTCACTCACTAAACATGCTTAACAAGCCCCACACATGTGGTTCATTCTGTGCCTGAAATAATTCCAGCCTTATGCTTCCAGACAGCCACTGAGCAAATACATGGCCAGCTTCAGAGGGACAGCGCATGTGTGTGCACACGTGTGTCCACATCTGCACACGTGTGCTCAGGGGAGAAGTGAACAAAGAGGTGAGAGATGATTCTAATTAATTTGAACATGGATGTTATAGGAAGTGAAATTACTCCTTTTTCATCAACAAACAAAAAGTTAGAGGCAAATTATTAAAAAAAAAGCAGTATTAATTGCGAAGTCTGCTGAACCAAATGCAAGCCCCTGACCTTCTCAGTGCTTCTGTGTTGCAATAAATATTTTATGACTGTGAATAGCATTAATAAGATTGAAACCCCACACACGGTCACGCAGACACACACACAAGCACCCCCAGAGGGAAGGAGCACTTGAGCATACCAGACACCAGAGGCGATATTCCTGTGGAGGGAGTCGCCAAGCTGATACCTGCCTGTGTCTGTGTGTTTATCAGCCTGAGCTAAGAGGCTCTTAAATCAGAGGAGGGGCTGTTGATAACCTCCATGCCTTTGAAGAAGAAGGGCATCTCACTGGAGAGTCTGGGCTAAGTCAGATCTGTGCCAAAATGTTAGCAGTGCCGGGTTTTAATGACCTTCACGTGATGAATAATTACATTAATCAAGCACTGGCTATTTACTTTCCTTAGAGCAATTAGGTACTCCAAGAGCAGAGTTTAGTTGTGAATTGGTCTGCCTTTTTTATTCCCACAGACGGTGGCCTCATATAAAAATTGAGGTCAGTTGAAAGACATCCACCGATTTCCATAGACTTTGAATGGGGCTCTGCAGGGACTCAACAGAATTACAGATACAGTGATGAGGAGTCTTGAATCTCTTTCACATGTCCCTGACCTGTGAGCAAGTTCTTTCACTTCTCTCCCTCAGAACAGAATCCGGGTCTATATATTATGTTCATTGGCCATCCTGAATCCCCGCTATAAATCTCATGGACTGAGAGAAAATAAGACATCAGGTTAGGAAATACGTGGGGCCAGATGAGAAAAGTACTGTTGGGTAGAGAGAATTCACTCACTTTTGTAGGGCAATTATAATTATTTGCCTGTAGAACAATTGCTTTACAGATTCATTTAAACAGTTAATTAATTAAACTGTAAATTAATACAGTTATCTTCTACTATTTATTAGTACAATTAATATTATGGAGGGGACAGCTCAGAAAAGATGACAAATAATGTAATTAGAACCATTTTATGAGAAAAGGATTAATGGCCACAAGAATTTCAGTTATTTTTACTCTGCTACAGATACGCTGGATAAACTACCCAGTTTTCCCCCCTCTTGATGGTTGAAGTAATCTTTGCTTTTCTGCTATTGCCTATTTGGATTGTAAGGGTTTTAGGGCACATTTGGCTTTGGGCAAATGCTTGTAAAACCCAGGACTATTGATAAGCCAACCATAGGCTTTTCATTTCCCTCTTTTCTGTTTAGGGACTTCAGAGCCATTATTTCTTTGGGTAGGGATAAGAGACAGAAATCAGGAAGATTTATACAGTCTCTTTTTTAAAAGGAAAACTCTTCATCTGCTGCCTTTTGTTCCTCCTTTGATGTGGTATCATTACAGACCAGGGCAGTCAGAGAGGCTGGACATGCCCTGGCTTTCTGTCTGCTCTCTAGGCCAGGTTGGGGTTGATTTTTTCCATTTTCACTTCCTTTTGCCAATTTAACGGCTATTTGCCATAGCCAGCTCCACTCCTTTGGAGTTATCTCACCTCCTGGATGTTTTTTGCCACCTATTATGCTGCTTGTCTGGTTTTTATGTAGGACTGATATGATGTTAGGAATGAGAAAGAAGTGTCAAGCTACCAGAAGGAGATAGACACCTAGAAACATCCCTTGGTTTTTATACATCTTATGGGAAATATCTCCTCACTTACTTTTCTTTTAAGATGCACATGAGTAAACTTAGATTATTCATGTCAGAGTTTTTTGGGGATTGGGGGTTATGCAGATAATTTGCCGCATTGTATTGGCTCTGGCATTTTTAACAAGCTTTCTTTTCAGGTTTCTCTTCCATGAGGTCTATAATTAAGGCAAGTCAGCCATGGAGACGGGAGCTGAATGGCTTTTTGCTAGCGTCAAAGGGTTGAAGGAGGAAAATTTGCAGGATTCTGACAATTCTCTGTTATCTGTAAGGTTTCTGAGATGACTTGAAAGTTTTCAGGAATTTCTTTTAGAAGCTAAAAAGAGAAGAATAAAGAGCATGAGCAAAAGTTGGGTTTTGTGGGGTTTTTTTTTAACACTAGGGACCCTGAAAAGGTGTTTTTGCAGGAGGTGTGAGGCAGAGTGAGGAACTGTAGTGCTTATTCAAATGCTTGATTGCAAGCTTTTTTTTTTTTTAGTTTACATAGTTAGAGAGATTAAGTGAAAGCAGCAGCATTCAGCTATACCCTTTGCCACGTTAAAATCTCTGTTGTCACTCTCAGCCAGCACCGCAGGGCAGCTGGGTAAGGAATTGCTCAAGGTTTGCCCTGCCGCTTCAGTGCCTGCCATGCCATGCCAGAAGCTTCTCCATCAAAGCAGGGCACAGCCCAGGTACCACTTCTGATTAGTATTTAGTTCCTGTAGCTCAAGATTTGGAAAATGTCTTGCAGGCGTATTAGTCTGAATGGTTTAACACCCATAAATGGTGAATGAGAAATAGAGCCAGAGTTTAAATGCAGACGCTGCAGGATAATGGAGTGGTGGAGAAGAATAAGCCAGGGCACCCCAGACCTTACAATGAAATAAATACCACACCATGGCATGGGGGCAGCTGTTGCATCTCAGCACCCTTCTGCTCTCCTGTCCTCTCCTCCCCACCCTGACAGATCCCCTGCTCTGAAATACCATGAGGTTGTGGATGCCCTTTCTTCTGACACATACCAACAAGGGCAGCACCATCAAGAGCTGAGCCCCAATTCCTTGGAGCACAGCTTTTGTATGTCAGGGGGTGAGGGAAAAACTTCTGGTATTATTGGTAGGGCTGTGCTTTGAGGTCTGGATATCAGCTGGAGTCCATATGTTGAGAAAGCCCAATTATTGACCGTGAACACTGAACATAGGACTGGTGCTAGTTCCTTTTTGTACACTCAAGAATAGTTGAATCAGAGAATTTCTTTGCCTAAATGGGAGAGTTTTTACCCTATCCTATTTAAGGACTAATAATGTTGCCCTTATTTTCCAGTATATTTGTAAATTTGTTTGGGTTTGGAAAGACTACAGTAATATCTGTGGCTGTACTTGTGAGGTCTGCATGATCATACACATAATGCCCAGTAGGTGTTATTTGTTAGATGAAGTGCTGCCTATTCCAGCAGTTGTGAAGTGCATAGGGCAAAAAGGATGGAGGAGGAAATCTGAAACACACTGATCCTAACTCTTAATAATCAGGTCCCTAATTACACAAATGAAACTAGAGTAACTACAGTCCCATTGCTGAATTTACACTAACCTCCATTAAACTCAGAGTGGCCCGAGGCTGAAGGCTGCTTGCAAAGGTGTTTCCAGGAATGAGGACATATACCATGATTTGAGGCTGTAGGTGATTTATTCTATCTATCTATCTATCTGCCTGCCTATCTGCCTGCCCGTCTGCATACCTACATATCTATTTTCAAAGATAGTTGAATTTTAAGATTTTTTCTGTTAGGCTGGTTACTTCCCTGGCTCTGTAAAGAGCATCCACAACAAATGTGCCAATAGCCTGTGCAGTTGAACTGGAAAATGGGAATTAAGGAGCCATAACAGTATCTTCAGATTCAGCATCCTGACTAGAAATGCAGGACATCTACACAAGTGTCATGTGGCAGGGTGGGGAAAATAGTCAGGATGCAAGTAAGAGAGTTTTGAAGCTGTGAAAAGGGACATCAGCGTAATTGAAGATGAGTAAAAGGTTCAGAGCATCTTTGACTGCTCACTGTTTGCCAGTGTCTGCCAGACTTGTATTACACATGATTACAATGTAATAACTAGACCAAATGCTTGAAGAACCCAAATGAATCCTGTATGGCTCAAAGTAAGTGATAATACCTTGATTGATTTCAGAAGAGTAGTAAGTCCCAGACACTTGTCTCTTCTATTGACTTGAGCATTAATTAATTTATGAGTGTGTTTCACATTTCCACATGGTGTTGCAAAATTAGAATAGAATTAATTATTTGGTAATTGGTGAATCCCATTAGGCGAAACAATATGGACTTGTTCAGTAGCTTAAACATTATTCAGCATTAACGTAGCAGTTGTATACTCATTACAGTGATGATGCTTTTATTAAATATACCTTCAATTAGTTCTGGTTCATTTTAATCTCTACCTCCTGAAAAAACATTCAATCAAGTGCTGTGACAAGAGCAGAATGATGAATATGTCAGGGCAAGTGCCGCTTAGTCCTTCAAGGGTACTGCACAGGCCACATTAAGGTGAACTTTAGAAGTACTTGCCTTAGGTTCTTGTCTTCTTTGAAACATTATCTAAAGAACATTAATGTGTTATCTTTCCTTTATGCTTTGAAATAAAGAACATTCATCATTCAGCCATTTATATGAGGTTTGGACCCACAGCAGATAATTTTGGGGGTGAACAGGGCATACAGATTTTTTCCTTCTTGCCTCCTTGTTGCCTGGCATACTCAAAGGACCTTGCCCTTGTTCTAGAAGACTTCCTTCCTTGCATTGGTTTCCACTTCTCCAGGTTTTGCTCCTTTCAGCATCTCTGATGGGTGCTGATGAGTTGTTGCAGGGCAGGGGAGCTCCCAGCCATGAGGCAGCCCCAGAAGGTCCAGCAGCCCAGAGGCATAGTGTTGGGGAAAAGGGTTTTACTGGACATGGGGGAGGGAAACCAAAGCCCATCCAGATAGCCAGCGTCACCCACAGGGAGGGAGTAGGGGGACATGCTGCCCTTTCTGCCCCAACCAGAGACCATTCTGTAGAAGCATGTACCACAGCAGCAAGCCTAATAAAATACACAAAATGTGTGGTATGTGCAGGTCACCCTGAGAGCAGTTGGCTTGTAATCAGTTCTACTGTCCTGAAAATGCTTTGCTGCTTCTCTTGCCCATATTTAAATAAAAACCATCATTATTAATCAGAGAATTAGAATAACTAACAAAGGAGACAATTGTTTTTATCTGGAGGATGTGATTTTCAGGGATCCAGCAATGGATACAGTGCCTTTCCCCTTTCAAATCCCAGCAAGGGCAGCCATGACTGAAAATCATTACGACATGCTATTTTGTCTGTCGTCTTTGTCAAATGAGTAAGTGGACTGGACAGGTTCCATATTACATAAAATAATATTACAAGCAGCATCTTCAGAGCCTCTGTGTGCTAGCTGAAGATAGCAGAGAGCAAGGGGAACATGGGGGAAGTGAGAACTCTGGAGAAGAATTCAGTCCTACGCTAAACGCTCTTGCGTGCTGTGATGGTTTTGAATGCCCAGCCTAGAAAATTGCACTTCACAGCCTGTGAATCTGAACTCTTTAATATAGTTTCTTCTGGGCTCTCAGAACTGATGCAAATGATGTGCTCCTGATTAACAGCACTCTGAAAAACTTGGATCTGAATTTCTTGTACCCACTCGACTTGCACAGTGACAGCATGAGCTGCTTCTCAGTGACCTGCCACAGCGCCTTTCAGAATTGCCGCCCACTAATCTGACGATTGTTAACCCATCTGAGCATAATATTAATGAATTTAGTCTCTGTTCATTTCAGTCATGCTCCTGAAGCACATAGATGAAGAGTTTCTTCATACACTTTATGTGCACTTGTCCTAGGAGATTGTGAGAGTACTGTGTACTTCAAATTCATTTGCTGTTTTGGTTTCTCTGGCAACTAGAAGGTGCCTTTGATCCCTCTACCATCTCTTTGTTTTTGCATTTTGATGATTTTATCATGAATTCATGTTTAATTCATGCTGAAGTGATGCAGTAAGTGGCAACACTCAAAGAAGAGATACTTTTTGCAAAATCAAACCATATTCATTTGAACTCTGCATGAACTACTCCATTTCTTTGAAGTTGAATATATTAATAAGGACAGATATTAAGAAAAAAAGATACTTATACTAAGTCACATTTATTTTCTCATCTGAGGTTACAGTGGAGGTAGATCTATCCGATAAGAAATGAGTGTGCTTTGAGTAAACTTTTAGCTGAACCATACTGACAAGTGACTAATTGTTTTGTGTTAGCTTTTTGACTTTTTTGGTCATTTTTATCTCCGTTTCTGCTTCTGTGATACATGCTCACTGACATATGTGGATTTTATGGGCAAAAACCCTATGCATAATTAACATGACATGCTAAATTAGTTCAGCAGGTCAGTTTTCCTCTGGAAAAAAACAAACGGCAAGGAGGCTTTATGTAGCATCTTCTTTTTACAGGAAGTTTTCATGTTTTTAATAAAAGGCTTCTTCTGAAAATATTGGGGCATTGGGATATTTTGTTTTATTTTCAATGAATCAGGTTGTGATTGAGAGAAAGGAACTGTATGCATTTCTGCCACAGGAAACCACAGTGGTACAAAGACGAAGGGGCCATCAGCTCTGAGGCACAAGGTGCATGTAACCTCCTACGAGATGATCTGTGCACAGCCCAGGACTGCAGACTCAGTAAATGCCACCATATGGCACAGGCCTTTCGCAGCATTAATAATCAATTTTTTTTTTATGGTACTGGAGCATCTTAGGCATTTGAGTTTTGATGTTGTAAAGGAGGGCTGTAGGCCCAACATGTTGAGTTCACAAATTAAATGCATCTTAAGTGCCTTTGTTATTTTTTAATGGTTTTGGTGTTTACTTCGAAGCACAGTGTCTTGAATCCTGTTAGTCGTGAGGTAGCAGTTTACCTCACGAGTGGGTGTGCTCTGCTCCTTTGCCAGCACGCTCCCCCTACTCACCAGGGGCTCTCCTCTGCTCTGGCAATGGGACAAGTGACAAACAGGATGATTCAAAAAGCGGACCATCAAAGAGCAATTAAGGCTTGAGAGGAGAAAATAATTGTGCATACAGAAAGCTAAATTATATTTAAATATGTGTAAATTTTATTGAAATTTAATGTCTGGGCAAGTACTTTAAATAATAGCTGCAACAATATATACTCCTGAGAAGAAATGAGCTTATTGCTTTCTTTCCAGGGTTTAGGAGGTTTTTGAAATTGTACTTCACTGAGCCTGGACTATTCCATAGTTTCTTTCACACTGTGAGCTTGCTGATGCATAGAGACCTCAGGTGCAGCCTACAAAACTATCGGTAACTTTGTAATAGTTGCTCAGTTTAATGGTGACCCTTTGAATCTATATGAAATTTGCTTCAGAAATGAGGCACTGTAATGAAACAAGAGAAGACATAAGCTCTCTTTCTTTTTTTTTTTTTCCAAATTCTACTGTATATAATAAAAATTATAAAGTGGTATTTGTCAATTTTTCTGAAGTTACTTTCTGATCAAATTTACCTCCTGGCAAGACCTATCATGCTGGGTTGCTACCTCCTGCCCCTTGCTTATGCATTAGATATCATGTGAATGCGTGTCTCCTGTTACGCAGAATCAGTTCTGATGGACAAGTGTGGCGCCTGTGCAAGAGAGATGAGGAGAAAGAGGGAGAAAATAAAAACAGGTGGCAAGGGGCCCAGAAACAATAAAAGTCTGAATGAGAACACCTTTATCACTTCTGCAACAGTAGCTTAAAGGCCCAAGGAGAGAAATAGATTTTGTAAATCAGGCTAAATATTTTTTACAGGGTGCAGTGTGCAGTTTAAGAACCCAGTTGGGAAAAACAGCTTTTGCAAATCAGTGAAGAAAATATATTTTACTGGTTACTGTTTAGGAGCAGGGAGAGATAGGATAAGGGAAGAGTTTTTACAGGGCAAAGAATAAATATGTGTGCAAGTCTGTGGGGTTTTTTTCTTTGTTTTTGGGGTGGGGTTTTGGGTGTCCATTAAAAACTACATAAAGGAAGGCACCAGCATTGTGTAGCCATTTTTTCTGGTTCCTGTAAAACCTGCAAACCTTCCTTATGATTTTAAGCTTTGTTTGTTGATATATGTTTTTATATTAGCTAGCAATTCATGCATATAAAACATATAGCAATCCTGATGTTGATTCTACCATGTGGTGACTTTGGAGAAGCCTTTTGAAATAAGTGAAAGTACACTGGATGGAAACTCCTGTTTTGAAATGAAAAATGAAATGAAGAACAGAAGGATTGAGCCAGAAATCATTACTGGTGAGCCTTCCAAAGATGAAAATGTAACTTATCAATGTCATTATGTTAAAAGGGGATCATAATTATGTGGGGCCTTAAGCAACAGAGGCTGGGACTGCACATAAGATTCAGCAGTTTTTCTGTCAAGTTATGTGACCCTTTCAAGAGACACGATGCCTGCCATCACCAGTCCAGGGAAGGTCCTGCCCTGAGAACAGGAGGATGAGACTGGTAGTGGAAATGCATCTTTAGCAGAAAACAGCGTTTGGGTTTTTTTTTTTTAATTACCAGTAAAGGCGATTGGTTAATATTGATGCTTACAAATTTGTAGAACTTTTAGGTTTTTTTTTCGTTTTTCTGGTCTGATCCTTTTTTCTTCAAGATGGACAGAAACTCTGTAAAGTTTGGGAACAGGGTAAACTGGCAAAGAGCATACTGAATCTGCCTGCTCATTTTTTACATCCATAAGAAGCTGAATAGAAGAGATCAGAACACCGAAACTTTTTTTGTCTTTTCTTAAATTGACAAAATACTCTTTTTAGGTTGATTTGTTGTTGGTCTTGGTTGGTTGGTTGCTTTTGGTTTGGGTTTTTTTTTTTTTCTCTAAAACTGCATGTTGGGATTTTCCAGCTTCTCTGAATTAGTCTGCCTTGGAACAGACTCCCTTGTGCTTACTCGAAGACTGGGGCAATTTTTGAAAGAGGGGAATTGTCTGTCTTCTGCTCCCTGCAACGTAAGTGCTGCAGGAGCAGTCACTGTAACAAATAAAATGATGTATTACCACTGTCAAAGGAAAATGTTATATTGGCCTAGATGTTTCCTCCTTCTTTGGGACATGTTATTGTTATTGATGGGAGCTCCAGGTATCCGTTGCCAAGGAGTGTGCTGGGAAGCTGTGTATATTCCTCCTCCTTGCAAAAGTACACCTTTTTTGCCTTGATATCTGTTGTCCTGAGTTCTGTATATTTTGTTTAGCTTTTGATTGGACTGCTACTAAGTGTCATCCTAGTGTTGGTATGGCTGCTTTTAAAATTTCCCCTAAACAGTGTGGTTTTGTTGATAACCAGTGGCTGTAGCTCTCAACTTTCTAATGAGGCACTCCTACTCAAGTATAAGGGCAGCAATAGTTAAAATTGTGTGCGCTCCAACGCGCTGTAGTTCCTTAAATTTTGGAATGGACTCAGTGAAATATTGCACTTAGCCCCTTAGATAAAACTGCATCTGGTTTGATACCTCCTTTTCCAGCACAACTGCCCACTTAGGGTTTCAAAGCTAACCTATAGTCAAAAACTAAGATAGCCACGTTGTGATAAAGAAGCTGTTATAAAGCTTGTTTAGGAGACAATGTACATATCCTGTGTATCTGCAACAGATTTGCCTGTCCTGTGGGTTTTCCCCCCTGTCCCTGAGGATGGTTGCTCTGGAAGGTGAGGAATATGTGTGAATTCACCATGGTCACCTAGTAAAGCAGAAGGCTGTTTGGGTGACTCTGTCCAATAGACTACTGGGATTCAGCAAGAAATAGGGATATATATATATACACAGAGTTAATTTTGCAAGCCAGGGAATACAGCAAATAATGTATTGATTCAGACAGTCCGGGGATCATCGAGGTGGTAGGTTAATAGAAAGAGGACATACCTATTAAATTTCAGCTGTTTTCTTGAGGTTGGAAGTCTTTTCTGAGCCTATTTTCATTATGTATTTTTAACGTATTAAAATGCAATTGCAAGCCAAACTGAAATTTATATTACATATGAATCTGCTTCCCAGATGGAGTTTCCAGACCTTGTTTTCATGTTGTCCAGAGGTATCCTTAAAAAAAGTAACTGGTGTCTGAGTTGCAAAGTTTAACTCAAGGAATCACATGAGCTAGGTCCTGATATATGTCCATGTTTTCAAAAGGAAGGTATCCAGTACTTAGGAGCACCAAAGCAAGGCCGTGTTGAGATAAGTGTCAAGAAGGAGGAGTTCAGGAACACAGGGAAACCATGGTTGCTTCCTTGGTTAGTTTGCAATGTGGTGGTTGTCAAGCCTCTTGCTTATTAAATTACCTTTGCAAAGATCAGCCTGCTTTTTAAAATATAAAACCTATGTTGGTGACAATCTGAGCTGAGCCAAAATCCTGAAATAACCCTTTGTTGGAAAGGTGACTTACCATCCTCGTGAATCTCCAGATAAACTTTCCCTTTGGTTGTTCTGCCCCAGCTTGGTTATTTCTTTGTAGGGCCTGACACTTACAATAAAGATAACCTTGGAGTCAGAGTTAAGATTTACAGTGACTCATTAGTGGTAAATATTAGAGTGATAGGTGTACTGTGGAAAAATAATAATAATGAGGGATTGATGTGACAGACGTAGTTATGATGAGGCTTTGATTTTTCTGCAGCTGCAGAATGGAAAATGTTATTGTATGCAATCATGAAGCACGGTGAAAAATTCAGTTGTTTCAGTTAACTCTTCATTTTTCACTGACCACTATGTGTGAGTGGGCTGCCAGTTTATTCCTCCTCTTCACCACTGATGGGACCCCTCTGTGTTCTTGGGGCTGGGGCAGGGTGCAGCAGGAGCAGCTTGAAGGAGGTGCCCTGAGATTTGGGACAAAGAGTTGTTTGAGAAGCAGAGCCAAGCAGGGAACCCAACTGGCCGGGAATTGGGGATATGAGAATGGGATTTGGGGTTTGATCTTCTGCTTCACTGAAGGGTAGGGTGTGTATCAATGCATGCTCTTGTACTCTTGTTTAACTATTATGCTTAAATAGTTTTACTGCACTGCCCCAGGAGCCCTGTTAGGAGCTATGGTATTAGCATAGAAGTTAACTAATCGAAGGACACTGTTCCTGTGTTTTCCAAGCTGTGGGAAACCATTATTTCATTTCACCTGTCTCGCTGAGCACTCCTGCAGTGCTACATCCTCTGGGACATGTTTTGTTCTATGTTGGTTTTGATGTCGAGGTGCAAATGTTGTAATGAACAAGAAAAAACCAACCACCCCAAACCCTACTGATACTAATTCCAGGCTGAGTGGTTTCCTGCACCCTCATAGCCCCAGGGAAAAAAACCCCAACTAACTAACTAAACTTACAAGTCCACTAGTGGTTATTCCTCTGCTAGGTCACCAAAGACAGTAGAACTGTGACACAGAGGTAATATTTCCAATATTATCCTCAGTGCAGAGGGAGAGGTACACAGAGGGGGTAGTTATTCTTTAGAAGAGACAGTAATTGGCTTGCCTCTCTTTTTATCCATTATTGATCAGGGAGGCTCCACTTCTACAGTTTTTATAATAGTAAAATGAATACTATGGAAATGTTTCATAATTATTCATTAGGTTGACTTTTTAGCATTATTGAAAAACTGTTAGGAAACGGCAGACAATATCCATTACTGTAACTTTTAAAAATGTGTAAACAAGCATAAACTTTTACTCATAGCAAAACTAGTACTGAAATAAAGGGATTCTTGCTAGAATATAAACATAGTAAGGCCTGCAGAAGTACAGTGCAGCAATCGGGTGCTGGGTTGTCCTGGTTCTGGCCAGGCCAGAGTCAACCTTCCCAAACAGCTAGCACAAGGGAGCTGAGTTAGCACAGGTGAGCTGAGTTAGCTGGGCCTGTTTTCCATGCCACCTGACATCACTTACCCATAAAAACAACTATTTGGGGAGGAGTATGGGTTTGGTGCCTCCAGCACAGTCTTAGTGTGGCTGGGGTGTTGGGTCAGACACTCTGTCCTTGCATTGTGCAGCACTCTGTAATTGTCTGGTCAGTAAGGTTCTGAGTTATTACTGGGTGTGAGTGTAATTGGCCATTGTTCTGTGTTCACGGTGATTTTTGTCAGTAAACTGTCCTTACCCCAACCCATGGAGGCTCAGTCTCTTTCTCCTCTGAAAGTGAGGAAGCCAGCATGTGGTGCTCGGCCACTGGCTGGGGTTGAGCTGCCACATGGGTAGTGCATGACACAGTGCAGCAGGTCCTACAGAAGAATGCTTGCATCCCCGGAAACCACTGTATGAACAGAGAGCCCTTCCTGCAAGGGCTGACCAGCCTGGATAAAGAGCCAGGCTCACCTGACTCTTTTTCTGCTTCCAGCATGAGGAGAGGCAGAACGTGGCATAAAACCATGTGAATATCAGATTAATTTTTATATTTCTTAGGCATCTTTTACATCAATGTATATTTTGAATGGTGCTGTAGTTTCTTTTTTCTGTTGGATCTTGTTATTATGTACAAGGTTATACTCAACCAATTATATATAAACCTTGCATTATTAAGACTGCTAGTTGATTAGAAAAGGTGTAGGAAACTCGTAGCAGGCATGAGTTGACTTTGCACTCACTGCAGTACAAGTGCCTTTTTCAGAACTGGATGGAAACAGGAAGGTACATTTCATTTATTTTCTTAACATGCTTGTGGCGAGCTGCCAGCTCGTCAATGAGGTGCTCCAAAAAGGACATTGAATCATGACAAGAGCTGTCAGTACAGCAGTGTTTTTCCATCAAAATTGCATGAAACAATAAGCTTCATATGGTTTTGAGGCAAAACTGTATTCAGGGTCTCACTTGCTTGAATCGATGCCCAGGTTTCTTCACAAAGTTCTGGAAACCTTTTGACTAATGCCCAGGATAATAGTTTGCTGGAATCATGAAGCTTGGTTGCCTTTGTATGGTTTAGACAGCAATTACTGAGGTTTGGCCCAAACTGCTCCGTGCTCTTCCATTATTTCATGTTAAACCATAACATTTTTTTAATCTATATTTTTTCCCACGTCTTCAACACAGAAATGGAACTTCAGGCTTGTCTCCTCTTCAGTTTTCAGCACGTGGTAGCTGTGCAACCTGATTTATCTTCATAAACGGTGACTTTTTAGAGAAGTTCTCTCCTGTTGCGTGGTGCTCATGCCCAATTTATTTGGAGATTGCAATGCTTTGACCCATGGACAAAAAATTATATGATCCTGAAAGTCACGTAATTCAATCATCTATAGTCTGTGGCAAGGCAAGATCTTCACATTTGTCTGCAAATGTCTGCTCATCATGGGCACAGCTATAATATAAATGGACGTAGCAGTTACAGCTGAAGACTTCTGTAGAAAAAAACTAGACAATGATTTCATTTCTCTTTTTGTCAGGGTCCAGCAGGGTTCAAAGAGATGTGGGGAACATTTATCCTTCACATGTTAAAATTTTCTCTGTTTCTTCAGCACGTTGTCAGCAAAGCAGGGGATGTGAAAGTTGCAATGTATTCAGGTGTGGCTATGTTCTGAGGATAGGGCAGCTTCAGAGAGAATATTAAACTGCTTGTCTTCTGGTACTGTCAGTCATGCAACCTACCGTTTTGTAAGCAGGTCACATACCGCTGGTGATGCGTATTAATCCACTTTCTGCCTCTAGCATCACCTATTTTATTTTCTATCCCAGTTTTGTACCTTTTTTGGCAAAACCACAGGGGAAATATATTTCAGTGACAGTATATGGTAATTTTGCTCTATGCACTCTAGCTCATTACACAATCCTTGTCTTTCTAAAATAGAGAAAGGATTTACATCTCCTACTATCATTTCTGCCACACACTGATTCACTGAAAGAGCTTTGGGGTAGTTGGGAGTAAATTTAATTTTCCCTGCTGTTTCATGAAGTGTGAATCACTTTCTAGCAGATGATGTCACTGCCAATTTACAAGTTTTTCTTCCTGTACTCCTGTGTAGGAGGAATCATAAGGACTCTTTTTGTCATGGTAATGCAGTTAGGTGTAGAGTACTGTGGGATGCAGGAGGCAGTTCAAGCATTTTTATTTTTGCCAGCACAGATAAGCTAGGTTTGAAAGGTGGGGCATGAAGTGCCACATTCAGTCTCTGGCTAATGGAGAGTGAAGGATTTTATCCAGGTTTTTCTTGGATGCTGTGAAGATTTGTTTTCTGTGGGGTCAATGAACTGTAGCTTGGACAGTGAAGAATTTTGTTTGGTTTGCTTTTCATTTTTTAAACCGAAGTTGAATTATACACTGTGAAGCTCTTCTCCAAAGAAGAGAACTTTCTCTTCTGTTTAAAAAAAGAACTGCTTTTTTACTGTTAAGAACATTTTATACACATAAATTTTGAACTGTGGGTTCCTGTGAATGGTTCTTGACTCCTTGCTCTTGATTTTTTACTGGGAAGATGCATGTGATTGTTTCTGCTTTCACTAGCTTTCTCAGCTTTTCAGTAGGAGGAAAATATCTGGTGAACAATGTCTATTCTTCCGCTACAACTGATGTTGCAGAAAGAAAAGCTGCTCTTCAAATGAGCTTTGTGTGACAGAGATAATTTTATTTAGATAAGCACAAATATTAAACCAAATTATGAAATTCTAAAATATATTAATGCATAGCACCTGTATGCTCTCTTAGATGCTTCAAGTGTGTTATTAACCCCAACAAACAGAACCACAGAGCACTCCGAGCATAGCTTTGTCTCTATTTTGTAGATGAGGATACTGAAGCATAGTTTACTGGAGAGCAATATGTCATCATAGTCATGATCTTCTTCCTAACCAAGGACCTGTCACTGCAGGGATCATCAAATAACAAACTGTGAGCTGTAGCAGGAGGGACAAGCTATCAAACCTAAGGAGCAGGGCAGAAAAACACATGTATGGGAAAGTTGGCAATCTGAAAGCAGCGTGTCAGCTGCGAGGTAAGAACTCTGTGTTATTAGCACAATGAGACTAGAGGTCATTCATGGATTAGCAGTATTTATTAGCCTTCAGAGATAGAGATTAGTCCTTTCTGTAATTCAGACATTGTTATATAATTCTTCTTTATATGTATTCCATAATCGCATCCTTCCTCAGATGTGTGTGATACTTTCATGTCAAACTTGACATCCAGTTCCAGTCTGCTCCTTGTATATCTGTTATTTGGGGATTCAGTGTGGAAGTAGGTAAAAGTTGTAGATCAGGAGGGATGGGTGGGAATTATTCATTAAAAACCTGAAATAGGAGGAGATTTCAATTGATCTTTTCTTTTACAAAGGCCTCAGTCTTGAGAACTGTATTTATGTCCCATCCAGGTCGGATGGTTGGATCTTAAAGACAAAGGAAAACTCCTGTTGAGTATTTGGAACTATATTTAAAACTATGGTCTCCATCCAGTTAGCAGAATACCTTGAAGGGTTAAAAAGAACTATTGCAACATGTTCCTGTTAGAAAAAGAAAAGACACAAGTAAAATTCCTACATGCATAGAATTATATTTACTTTGTTTTATGAGCATATTCAGTTCAGCAAAGTTTATTTATTCTTGGCTAGCTTCTTTTCATGTTTGAGGGCGTGCATGCCTTGTAAATGCTTTTACTTATTCCCATGATGATGCCAAACATTAAAAGGGTCAAGCTAACTTTGTGTCAGTAAATGCATCTTCTAATACTTGGTGCTTCTCTAAGTGCCTTTTAGGCAAGGATCTAGCACATTACAAAAATTGCGCTCAAAGTATTACACATCTACGAGCTAAAGCAGTATTATTTTACAGGTAGGATACTGATAAATGGGGAGAAGCAAATGTTGATTCAGAAAGCTAGTTAAGAAAAACTTTCATTTTTATTTGGGTGCAATCCCCTTGCACCCAAAATGGTAAAATACATCTGTCCCGCCAACTCCAAGCTCTCCTCCTCACCCATGTCCAGCGCCGTCATTCTTTATAGAAGTAGTTGAGGAGTGCTGCCTCTTTGTATTCTTACTCATAAGTAATTAAGATCATCAGTAAGGAAGATGTCTCTTAGTATTAATGAATAATACTGTTGTCAGCAAAATTAATATACTCTGCAGAGTGTGTGGGATTGCCGCATAATTGCTGTGACACACCAAACCCAGGTACATCGTGTCAGCCAATGTGCTGATTGTGCCTGGGTCCAGACATCTACATTTCTGAAGGTGGCTGGTTCACACAGCGCTATTTCCGTGAACCTTGGGTTCCTTTTATTGCAAGGCACTTCCTTAATACAGATATTCATCTCTTGCTTTTTTGCCTGCATATTTGACTCACAAACAGTGGGAGAGATTTCATGGCCTTTCAACAACCAGTGTATATGCTGAAGCACTTTCAGTCCAGAAGAGTTGAGTTGTTGGCTTTCTACAGCTGCGTGTTGACTTACTGGGGTTTGCAAGCCATATTTGAAAAAAAAGTAATTCAAAACCTCAGTTCTCTAAATCTGAGGGTTTTTTCTACACTTCGGGTTGCAGCAAGCATCTGGATTTATTCTTGGTATGTTTTATGAGTGAGTATTTCAGAAAATCTAGCCTGGTAGCTCCTATAAATTATATACTTAGTTACATGGCCAGGTCACCCACTGTAAGACTGTACTGTGTGACATGATGAGTTGCTTGTTTGCTTTTGATTTCTCCTTTCCTTTTGCCATATTGTTGGATTTATAAAACATAAATTAGTGTCTTCATGCTGTCAAAATCTGGTGCAATTACAGGCGCTTGAAAGACGTTTCCTTGGTTTGTAAGAAGCAGGGAATCATGTTACTTACAACATTTGGCTATGTGATAGCTTTCTTCTTGCCCCCTGCCCTGCATGCAGACTAAATACTTTTGCAGATTTTTAAAGACATTTATGGAAAATCTCCCTTATATCTTACAGCAGCACATTATGCTACCTTTAAAAGAATTTGTGACCCAAAGAGAATAGTTAGCACAACCTTTTAGTTACAAGGAAAGAAAGTAGTGTTACTACTCTTTCTACATGTTTCATTATGTCATCAGAACAAGCTAAGCCATCAGCAGCTTCCATATGGGCATCTAAATATATGAAGTTGAAACAAGGCCCAGATTAGTGGAAGTCAAGAGCTGCAGTTTAGAAGATTTTTTTTTTCCCAGAAGTCAATTTTGTTTCCATACAATTTTATCCCAATTTTGCAACTTTCTGTGAGGAGAAGCTGCCCTGGCTACTGTAATGTAGCCCTCTTGTGCATACGAGGTAAGGTTTGGCCTTTAATCACGCCTCCTGTAGGACCTCTTTCTGCTCTGGGGTAGAAAAGGTGAATGCTGCTTGATTACTTATTGATGAGCACATGTACTATGATAGAAAAACTATTAGTAATCCCATGGGCTTCTCTATGATGCTTCTTAGTGCAGTACCTGAATGCTTTATAGATGCAAATTTTATCTTCAAACTCGGCTGGGGCATAAAGTCATGGCAAAGTTCTTGTTTTACAGATCGGGCATTCAGATGAGAGGTTAAGGCCAGAAGTGCCTACCAGTTGTTAGCAGCTTGTCCAACCAATATGCAAAATCATCTATTTATAAAAGTGAAATAATGCCTTTGTTGTCTTCTGTTGGGTCTGGGTGCTCAGCATTTCTGCCAATTAGATCCAATGATTTTAAGGTTGTTACTTAGAAAACAGCACACACTGTTAAGTACAGTTTTCTCAAGTTCTTTTTACATAGTGATCACTGCAGGCAAAGATATTTAGGTACTTTGCAGACCTCAATGACTTCTCACAAAAGATTGATTTTTAAGTGATTTGTTTGATCTCAGTAGAAATTTTATGGCAGAGACATGTAAAGAATGTAATACCTTAGGGAAGCTTTTACCTCTTATACAAATGGTTATTCTCTTTTTAACTCTTGAAGGCTTATGCTTCATTCATCCATACCTATGTGGTGATGGGATCAGAAGATGTTTCTTCAAACACTTTTTGTGACCCATGCTTTGGGCAGTGCTCACTGTCTCCAGTCCCTTTGACATGCTCTGGGACTTCCGGCTTCCATCTGCTGCCCATCGTAGGTCTTCCAACAAGAGCCACCTCTGTATCTGGAGGATACAGAACTATGCCTAGGCTTGACCAGGTGTAAGAAATAATCTGAATAAAGTATATCTGGCATTTCACAATCAGGCTTTTATGGCTTTATCTAAGAGTTTGCGCACTGTTGCATATACTTCGCAGGAACTCTTAGGAAAGGCAAGAATAATTGACATAACTTGAAGCAAGGGAGAGCATGATGTCACCTTGGACCTGTGGAACTTCTAAGAAGGCCTTTTTGAATGCTTCTGGTATGCTTGTGACAGACATATCCAGGGCTTTCTCTGATGATCTCTCATGAAGCACTGTCATGAGCTTTGCCTTCCATGTATTACTCTCAAGAAGCTAAAATGGGACAGTAACCACGCATTGCTTGCATCTTTTACAAAGCAGTGCTGAGTGACAGTGGCCTCTCTCTAGTGGGACAAATTTTTCCCTGTTGTGAATGCTGGGCTTGCAGACACCAACAAAGCTCAAATGTATTTCTAGAAGCAGAAAGGTACCAATAGAGTGAACGGTACAATGGACTGAGGCAGAGGAAAGCAGTGATGGAAAAGGCAGGCATAAAATAATTTGTATCAGGATAGCTACAGGAGATGAAGCGATAAAACGTGAAGAAACAGCAGGGAATCACATGTTAGTACTTGAGATTGTGAGGGAAAGGTAAGTAGATTCTGATGTTGGAGAGACAAGGCAAAAAGTGTATTCTGTGAAATAGAGAAGGAAGCTGGATGAACATGAGGTTAGTTGGGAGTTTTTTGAGTAGGAAGACTAAGACACACACACAAACACAAAACCCCACATGGGTGGCTGTTGCATATAGATGGCTGATAGTTCTGAGAGCTTTGAAGATTGTGTAAGAAATACAGAGAGAGTCTGTATAGATGTGCAGGAGACACTGAAGAAGCCTTGATAATATTTGGTATTCAGTAGTAGACATCATTCCTAGACTCTCAGTTCTTTGAAAGCAACCAAGGGAATAAAGATTTTCTTTTCCACTTTAAAATAATATTTTAAAAAAACCTGTGTCATTTTGGTGAAGTTGGACAGACCAATCAGGCAAAAATAAGACATTGATGAAATTTCTTTAATGGTTGTATCCCACTCACCAGGCTTATGAGGACAAAATTGCCCCATATAACAGGCAGGAATTGATTACACTATTAAGCCGAAGGCCTGCAAAGAGAATGGCCCCTGGACCCATTTTAACATTGCTCATATAATAGGGCAGAAAGATGCTGAGGTGACAGTGATGAATGGAGGCTCAGCTAAAAGGAGGAAGAGGGAATACTTTCATCACCCTCTCTGGAGTAAGATCATGAAGAAAAACCTCTGAATGGCATAGGTGGCCCAGGAGAAATGCTGCGCCTCTGTCTACACTTGCCTTCTCTTGGAGGTTGCTTCAATGGTTTTAATGCTGAGAAGGGTATGAGAGTGCATGCTGTGTCCCCTGCACTCCTGTGTTGTGGGGCATCTTTCCTGCCCATGACCTGATGCTCCAGCTTCTTCCAAGGAAGCGTTCAACAGCAGATGAGTTGTTAAAAACAGCCATGTGACATTTGTGAGTGGTAAGTGTCAGTGTTGTAAGAACAGATGTCTTGTATGTGACTCAGTATTTTCATGGTTTCAGTGTTACCTTTGCCATATTACACTTACCTGTGACTTAATGAAGAATGTGGTTGTGAATATTTTCTTTTTAAAGGCAGAGCACTGTAATCTCCAGACCATTACTCAGATTTCAGTGTGTTGTGTATCTCAAGGCCCTGTATTATATACATCTGCATGAGCTGGATGCTTTTTGTTACCGAATGCTCCATGAATTAGGTATTTTTAGAGGACAACCTGCTGTTCATCCTAGGTTAGTTTCAAGCTTTTTTCTTTAACTCAGTCCTGTTCAATTGTGTTGAGCACAATGGCTATTACTGTATATCTGTAAAATGAGTTGCTTTTCTCTTATAGCAAAGTTTGATTTAAAAGAAAAATGTGGTGGGGGTTGGGGTAAAGGGAAGGTCTATTATTCGAAGCCTGGAAAATCTTTGAGTAAGGTCAAGCACAGTGGTGTTGCCTATAACCTGAGAAAGTGCTTTCACTGATAGTTTACCCCCGGTGTCTGTGGAAACAAATCCTATTCAGTATGATATATGAAAGCATAACCCTCTGCAGTTTAGGAATCAATGGAACCATTCATATAATAGATGACTGTTCGGGCTTGTGCAGTCTGCAGCTCGAACATAATTGGCATCTATGTAATAAAATACTGAACACCAAGGGAAATGTTTTAGATGTTTATGAGTCATCACATGGTTTATTATAGAAGACTGACATACGACTGTGTAAAACAGAGTAGGCTAACTAGAACTTGAGTTACTGTTAGAGTATTTGATACTGTGCTAAAGGAACAAAAAGATCTTAGACTTTGCTTATGTTTAGCACACCAGCTAAATCAGTTATTAGAGGTCTCGTAGGTATAACAGAATACCAGATTGGCAAGCCAGTGTTTTTACATGAAATCCCTAAGTCATTGCTTGAAGATACAGATGTGAAATACAGGGTTTAGAGCACAGCGCTGCTGACAAACAGCACTGGGTGAACAGTATGTTGTACATTGTAAGCTCTTCTGAATGGAGCTTGTCTTTTGCTATATGCCTACATAGTGTTTAGCGCAGCTGGGAGTCCTTATCTCAGCTGGAGGCCTCTCTAAATGCTACTGAAAAGGAAATAATAACATATTTGTCAGCTGCATGTCTTAAGTACGTTAATAAATTCCCTGTTTATAAAAAGGACCTGCTTGCTTGGCATTTGAACAGACTTGCAGCCTCTTGATCTTATCCCGCAAGTCTTGGGCTCTGTCTGTTCAGAGTGTTGTTTCCAGCAGCCAGAAAGCAAGTTTAAAGCTAGCTCTGGTCTGACAACATATTGCAGTCTGCAGTTCAGACATGTTAATGTTAAGTGTTCTGTTTGCTCTACAAGATGCTTCTCAGAACTGGAGTTAGGAATTGTGTGCACAGAACTACCAGAAGTCTCCTCTTATTTCAGCTCTGCTCAATTGACCGTCTAGTTTAAGTCACCTTCCATTCAACTGGGGTTTTTTGAGTGAAGGAAGGGAAAGCCAACACGTACAACTCCACCTGCAATAGAAAGTGAACGACTGCAATGCTCTCCAACAAAAAGCACGCAGTTGGCTGTATGTATTCTGTTTGTTTTGCTGAATAACAGTGCTCAGCACACCTGTCTTGCTCCATGCCATTCAGTGCCTCTCAGGAATGTGCCATTTCTCTTCATTATTAATGCTTTTGTATCTGCCACAGCAAATGGGAAGAAGAAAATGGTGCTCTGCCTATTGTCTGTTGCATTAGCTATGCTAGTACTTCTTACCCTCCACTTCTGAAAGGTGGCTTAACCACACCAAGCAAATTAATCATTAGAGATGCGGTACATGCAAATGATTTGTAATTCACAGGATATTAGTATGATTCTTTGCTTAAGAAGTGGGTGTCTGTCCTCATGTGCTGGAAAACTCTGAAACAGCTCTAAGTGTGTCTCAACTAGTAGGGGTCACTTTCTTCTGTGGTGATTCTGCTGAGCACTGCTGAAGTTTGAGAGAAGATTTGCTTGCAGCAGAGGTGCATTCTACCTCTTATTTAGTTGGTTGTTGTTTGGTGGGTTTTTTCCATTTTAATTTCTCTTGTCTCATTCTCTCTTGGTTACAGGAATGGTCAATTTATACTATAGCTTTGAGTCTTCAATTTCACTACATAAAGTCTCTCTCTTTTGATGATGGGTTTTTCATTGTCCTGTGGCGATGGTTGGCATTTCTGTACTATGGGTGCTCTGTATGACAAAGAAAGAGGTCAGTATTGCCCTCATTCCTAACAGTAACTATCTTTACATACAATTTTTGGAAAGCTGAATCAAGTTTTCAGAGCAAGCGAACATAAGCAGGGTTCTTGAAAATTAGGAAAAAATTTTACTTCGGAGGTTAATACAGATCTTGCCCTCTGAGATGTGCAAACAGGAAGTGCTATTTCAGTGCTAAAGATGTAGAAATGGGGGAAAATAACACTATTTAAGAGAGAAAATTATTGTCCATCCATGGAAAATATGAATAAAGCTTGCAGAACTGAAGGATGAGCCCCATGGTACCAAGCTGCAGGAAAGCAGATGGAGGCAGATTTGCAAGGGAGTAACTGCTGTGCCATATATCAGCGCTAAGGTACATTGAGACTTGGGACTAGTAAAAGAGAAATAAAAACATGCTATTTAGATATTGGGAAAAGACAATCTGCTTAAACTGCTGCTGGATGATTAAAATCTGCTGGGATAAGTCTAGACTTCAAATAGTGTGTGGAAAAAAAATAGAGAGAAAGCGCCAGCAGTTGAAATCAAGCTGTATCAGGACCACTGGTACAATCCAGGTGAACATTGTGCTGTGATGAAACCCTATGAAAACTTCACCAACCTTAGAGACCTAAGCATTGGATCAAAGCTTAAATGTAGAGTCACACTAGGCTTACCAAGGAAGGTTTATAGTTTTCTGTAGTTCTAGAAATTGGCTAGTGTTAGCCATGGTGCAGAGGAGTGATGAACTAAGAGACATATCTGATATGGCAGTATGAGGATGCAGTGTTGCCCTGTGATGAGGACCATTTACTCTGGTAGCTTGTACTAGTGTGGGAGTTAATATCTCTTCCTTCTCCTGGTAGTGTTGACTGTTGGTGAATAACAACCAACTGACATTAATATCCAGCTGCAGTTACTTGAGTCATAAGCTTTACTTGGGTTTTTTTGCATTTGGATATTGGCTGGCAGACTGTATGGTCAGCTTCCTGATACTGAGGAATCGCCAAACCTGATCCAAAGGAGACCGCCGAATAAGCACCTGGGTGACCAGTGACCTCCCTTTCAATTCTGCAGTGTTGAGTTGGAAGGTCCATCCATTTAACACCTCGTGTTTTCAGCTCTTAATCAAACCTCCAGGCTATAGAAAATTCATGTGGAAATCTCACAGCTGAACTTCTCCTGGGACTTCTTAATTTTCTCTAGCGTGGAACACATTCTGAGAATAGGTAATTTATAGCAACATATTCCTTTGAGGGCAAATCTAAAATGAGAAGAGCTATGAGAAAAGTGGAAATAAAATATTTTGAATCTCAGAAGACATTCAGTATGGATTTGATCTCAAGATAATTTGGTATATTTGGGCTATTCTTATTAACTCTGAGCTGATTCATGTGTGCCTAATAGAAAAGTGGAATGAAGACTTGAAGAGACTAAAGGTTGGAAGACTATTTTTTGCTCAAGCAACTTCATACAATGGGGATTCATCTTCAAGTCAGAATAGAGTCCTATTTTCCTCAATACTTCAGGCTTTGAACAGAAATGAATATACGTATATTCATTATCTGCCTTTTGTAGTAAAAATAAAAGTATGGATGAAGATATTTCCTATCAGTAGCTTTTCACAAAGGTTGTTTTTCATTGATGTTGGAGCTATGTTATTTATTTAAAAGTGTTACTTCCATGGCTGTGTACACAGTGCAGGTTTTAACTGTGCTAGCAACATGATTAGTTAATAAATCTACAGTGTGAATGAAGATATGCTAATATCTGTCGCAGCGTGCTTAGCTGTAGGAAAGTGAATGGTTAAAATAGCCATTTAAACAAAAGACTTTTTTTTTTTTAGTGACAAATTGCTATTGCTTCTTTGTTCACCATTTGCTTTCCCAACCCAAGAGGTTGGGAATGAGTAACACACCTCACCTCAGGAATGGAAGAATGTGAATTTTGAAAAATACACAAATTGCTTACCAAAAAGGATCTGGTTGTATTTTTGAAACTGTTAAAATATTCTTTGTGGATTTGTGAAAGCTTGACAAAAATTACTAGTACACACTTGATTTCTTTTAAAGTGGATGATACAGTAATTTTTAGCAAGCAGATTCTGTGTAAACTCTTGTTACAAATTTGGTTTAAAAATGCCAAATAACCCTTTCCTCCTACAGTTTTTTTTTTGATAGCCAACCTAGGGAAAGGATCCAGGTACGGGAAGAGAGGTGGATTACTATCACCTTTTGTTCTAGCTCCCTGAACAACCTAAAATCTGATTTCTGTCTATCTTTTCTTATTATTAAGAGATTGTGAAATAGAAACCTGTGGGTTGAGACCCTTCCTGCAGCCATGTCCCCTAAACAACGAGGGCAGAGACAGCAGCAACAAAGAACTTGAACCCTGCAACCTCAGTCACCTCTGCTACCAACATCATGTCCCTAGTGCAGTCACAAAACTGGGTTTGAGAGCAGCACCAGGGGCTGGAATTAGGAAAGGGTTTCAGCTATGAAGATAAGTTCATGTTTGCCCTTTTGTATGTTTTCTTGCATGAATACAGACTGAAGCGTAACTGGAGGAGCTGTCAGGGATCATAAGTTGATCTGTTTTTCCACGGGTTTAGAGGAACTTTGTTTCTGAATAGTGAAGAGAGGCATGCCACAAAAATTATCGCTTGCTGAGTCACAGACCTACCAGTAGTTGCAGTTAGCGTTGTCTCACTTCCCTGTGATGCCGTAACTCAGTGTAATGGGAAGTCCTTGGCTCTTCATTCCTTGGTGATGTTCCTTCTGTGGCATGAAGGTCCTTGCTGATGGGGAAACAGCATCTTTTTGCTCCTCTGGACTGACTGTAAGACGTTATTGTGTGCATAGTCCTTGATAGCCACCTTCCTGCCAAGTGTGGCAGGTTTTGTATTTTCAAAAGGGAATTTGTTCTTTTGACTGGTTCTTTCTTTAGAGTGTAGCTCCTCTCCGCATTGTTTCTTCTTCAGTTTATTGCTAATCCTCACATATGCATATCTTTGCTTGCTTGGGGGAAGAGTGACTTGTGCCTTTTTTCTTTTTTCTTTTTCTGCATTGCTTCTGCAACTTTCTGCACCCTGGACAAATCAGATGCTGTGCAATTGTATATCTTGCATCTCTGATACACAGATCTAACAAGTGTGCTTGCAAAACCCCATCTGTCATGCAGCCGAGTTCTCCCTGCATGACACCTCAGCAAGAGAAGCACTAAGAGGCGTATGCAAAAGACCTCTTCTGGCTACAGACAATTCCTGTAAATCCTCCAGGCAGGTTCTTCAGTCTGCTATGGTCACTGATCACGGGTCCATTCATATGCCAGCATGATTCACAGCTGCCAAAATGGGAATAAAATGTCATTTCTGGTGACTTTTTTTTTATTAACTCAGTTGAGTGTATGAGAAAGTCTTTTGAAACTTAATTGTGACTCAAGCCTCAGTTCAAGAACACCTTTTAATTGGTTTCTCTGGGACTTCAAAAATACTTCCTGCAGTTAATTGTTGAAGTGGGGACAAATGCTGTAGGATTTTGTGGACACCTAGTAGACATGTTCTAGAAAGTCTGCAGACATGAATAATCCCATAGCTTGTGCTAGTCTCTAATAACTCTTTACACATTATATTTGCCCTTTTCCTTTTGTACTTTCTCATCTAGTAAAAAATTCAGGGTTTTTTTTTTCATTGTGTCTGGACGTGGCTTTTCTACATGGGTCAAGTATAAAATGTGCAGCCTCTTCTTTCCAAATACAAGCTGGGAGACTGCTTAAAACAACCGGAAAAAAAGACTTACACAATACACTCATGCAGTTTTCCACCAGTCATCAGGATTTGCTGCGAGAGGCATTGAAGGAATGCATATCAGCTTGAAAATTTCTCAGATATTATCACTAGATATGGTGTCTATCTTCTTCTCCATCCTAAACAGTTGCAATGCCATTAAAAGTCAGTGTGTTTTCCAGCAGAAGAGGTTGCATTTCAGAAATGAGAGCAACAATTGCTCTGTGCAGTTGGCAGATGAGTTTGTAATGTGCTCGGGGATCCTTTTCCACGCTGTAAATTCAAATTACATCTCATCATGTGCCTAGTTAAAGAACAGGGTATGTCACAATCGAGAAAGAGAAAACCAGGGACAGATTGTGATCCTGTTGGCAGTTATGCAAGTCTAGACCACTTCACTGTCATTTCTTATCCCAGGATGAATGAGAGCAGCATAGGGGGTCTTTGGGGAAAAAAGCTAACAAACAAACATCCCAAACTCATATTGGACAATATATGATAGCAGTTCTTCTTTTTCAAGTGATTTAAACACCAAGAACAAAGCAAAATATATAAACATAAGTAATATTGGAAATGAGTCACAAAATGTACTAGGATTAGTTATCTCCTATATTTTCATTTTTCATTTTGTGATGGTTTCTTTTCAATCTGTTCCTTCCACTGCCTGTTGCACATCGTTTTCTTTGTGAAATGTAAGGCTTTGCAATGGCTTGGCACTATCGGGCAAATACCAGGAAATGAAGCGTGGGAGTAAGAACCTGCCCAGGTTCTGCCAATGCTGTTGTGTATCTAAATCGCATCTATAAAGTGTGGGGTGAGGAAAAGAAGTTATTTGTATCTTGTATCCCTGGTCACGCTTACTGATCAAGGCAAAATATTAGTTATATGTTGCCTTTTAATGAGAATATTTAATATATGTTCCCAGGACATTGTCATGAAGTAGAAATTTAACTTCTATTGCAAGTAATAATCAGTGATGTGAAGACCTGAAGAAATTTCAGAACCTAAATCCCTGGGGTGTATCAAAAATTGTAGCAAGCAGTGTAGCGTGTTCCCTACAGACTCCCCATCATTTTTTAATCTTTCATTATTCAAGCCTAGCTTTATTGTTATCTTTTTAAAACAGAACATATATAAGAAACTTTTACATAGCAGACTGTATTATTGCTACAAATAGAATTATAAGTAAGTTTGTGTCACCTCAGGAACGAGTGTATCACCTCTCCTGGGCCTTTTGGTGGCACAAAGCCATTATAGGCATCAGCAATGACTCCATGTGCTTTACAAAAGGAAGCAATGAAAACTTCCTTGTCATGTTTAAGTGGCAAGGGAATTTAGGTATGTTACCCAGAATGAAATTTTTCAGCTTGGAGCATAGCCAAGGCAGTGAGACTAACAATGTGTTTAATCTTGCGAAGAGATGGCATGGGATCTGTAATGACCATGTTTTGTCGGAATCTTGGATTTATGACGTCTCTGAGAGACAGTTCTTGTGGTACCATGCTCAAAAGACATAATTAGAAAATCCGTAATTCTGCTGAGTTTTGTTTCAGCTAGTCTTTTTTAGAGAGATGTATATTTATTCTGTTTTATTCCTAATCTGTTCAGCGCAGCCTTGTGATGTTGGGAAGCTAGCCTTGGGAGGAAGCAGCTGGTCCGACCCCATGCCATCCATTGATGGGGAAGCTGTTTCCCTGGCAACAGAAACGATGAGAAACCAGAGAACAGCTCTTTTCCAGTTCATGTTTCTTTTTCAAATCGGTGTTACAGGCACTCATTAGCTTCTTAGGAAGAATCATATAGCTCCTATCAATCCAAACTAAAGCTGAGCGGAACAGTGTAAATGTCACCACAGTCTTCAAGGTTGTAAGCTTCTGGAGCCTGCTGCTATCAACATTAATTTTTTATTGAAAAATATTAACAAACTAGAATTATTTTTTTTTCCCCTCCCCTTTGAGAATTATTCATAACACTGTATCAAAACAAAGAAGCAAAGAAAAAGAGTAAAAATTGCTGCCCTGGCTTTGCCTCATGTTTTGTGCAGGATGTGTTTATATGTGCATGAATGCAGTCTAAAGGGAAGCTTTGCGGCTCAATTAGGACTGTGGAGCTGGTGTACATGGTGAGCCATATCCTGCCTTTTTATGAACTCTCCTGAAATTTTGGATTTCCATAGGAAAAAGAGAAGTTGAGAGATGAGAGAAGGAAATGACACCCAAGTTGGCACAGGGAGTTGACAGCAAAGCCATTCTGGCATTTTCATACCTGTGCAAGTAAGACCTGCAAGTTTGGGTCCTCTATGCATCACATAAGCTTTCACCCAGGATACTGCCCTTTCTCTGATGTTTTGCAAATGTTTTCACCTAGTAATATCTTCATGAAAATGACTGCAAGAGCTGTACGGCAGTAATGAGGAGGAGTTCTAAACTTTGTAACATTCAGTAAGAGACACTGCGTCTGTTCTGCTTGGTGTAAGAAACGCTCCATTTCTCGTTTTCTAATGTTAGGGTTAATAAATACAGAAACGTTAAGCCAAAGCAGGGAACTCAAGAATTGGTTAATTTACCAGAACATAAGACCAAATTCTTACTTGATGCTTGTACAAAATACTTGAGTAATTTAAGTTCATAAACTAAGAGCAATTTTTAAATTTTTCCTATTCCCCCTAAAAGTGGCATCACCACAAAGGCTTTGTGAGGTTTTGAGGCCTCCCTGTGACCACTTCCAGAATAGCTACTCTTCCATGAGTATGAAGGTCCTGCTGTGTGTCTGTGCATGTAATGGGGTGCACATGCTTTCTGCATTCTGTAATAACCTCGTCTCATAAAGCAGAAATGTTCATTACTTTTTGCAATGCTTCAGAGGAAATATGCTCTTTCCTCCTGTATGAGATCTGTGAAACTGTGCTTAATGCTTGAGGACAAGCCCAAACTGGAAGGACTGCTGTGAGTTTAGTTGTGTTGGGTTTCATTGGGAGTCACACAGGTAACTGACAGAAGTCTGAACATTTTTACTGCCAAAGTATGGCTGAGTTTAGTTTTACCATCAGGTAGCACAAACACAGTGATTTGGGCCTCAGCTGATGCAGCTTGGTGTGGTTTTAGATGTGGCTACAGTGCCACTGCTGCACCTGAGGGACTGGTGTAAAAAAAGGTCTTTGTGAGAGAAGCCTAGTCCAATTGTCAAAATCCTGTATGTCTGGTTTGAGCGCACCAGAGATCAATGCACTGCTAAAATTCAGGCTGAATTTCTGCTGATTCCTGGGGTACCTTAAAATTCTGGGCATACTGTAAGATGCTGCTGACTGATCAGTTAGTGTGAAATGCAGGGAATAGGCAGAGATTTCCAAAACCTAAATGTTAATCTTCCAAAGAAACTTTCCATTAATAAACTGATAATCTGAAAAAATGAAATAGGTCATAGCTAGAATAGGCACTGTAAAGCTGTCATTTTTATAAAACATTTTTCAAAAGCCCCATGTTTTCCAGCATTATTGTGATTACTAGCTATAAATCATTATAATGGCTATCATGTTTTTGTATGCAACACAAATACAGCATATTTTAATGTCTCAATAACTGCTGCTTTTGTAGGTACTCAGTAGGCCTGAACAGACTACCAAGCTAGTCATTGGAGATGAAGAAATCCTGCCTGGGCTATGGCATTTTTAGTTCTTTTTTTCTTTTCCAAAGTGTTAAGGCTGCGAAATGGGTGTATATGAAAGGCTGCTGTTCCTTGGATTGGTACATGACAAATTTTTATGCAACATCAGGCTCAGTTCATGTGAAACTAAAGCTTTTAAAGCCTGTAGACACTGATCTCCTTCAGAAAAGGTAGCATCCATCCTCCTGCCCACCATGTAATTTTGCTATAGTACCATTTTATGTGCAAATGCTTTTCAAACTTCTGCATTTGTTTGGCCATGTGTCTGGAGCAAAGAATAAGTACCAATTAGCTGTATTCAGTTAGAGGTTGTCTGTTGATGGAGGGTCAGAGATAGGATGTCCTGTAGGTAGTTTATGGTTGCGATTCACTACAGCAGTCTGTGTAGTCTGTGAAAACAAAAGCAGCATTTGAATAGGGGAGAAAAGAAATTGAAGGAAGCTGGTGGCCAAAGTCCTAACAGCAACATTTGAAATATAAACATCAGCCTTTTATTCTCACGTCTGTGGGAGTTTTTTCCAGTGAAGTACAGGGTCTTTCAATAGCCTACTGCTGCTTTCCTTTTGTTTTGAACTCCAGCATTTAAACATATACTTTCCTGGGTGATGGGATTACAAATTCTTCTGTCTCAACCCCAAATATTTTGGTGTTTTATACTTCCAGTAGCATCTCTACAGAGGCAGAGACAAGTCTGATGTTTGATTTTTTTTTCTTTTTTCCCTAATCTCTTCCTAGGGTTTCCCAAAATGAAAACTATGAATGTGTTTGGTTTCCTCTCCAGCTCTGTTATGCCTGACTCGTAAACCATACTGCCAAATTAAATGTGATCAAAAAAAAAAAAAACCCTTCATAAAAATGCAAACAAAATGTGTTACTTGAAAGGCTTCCAAACTCTGTGCTCTGCTTCTGCTTTAGAAATGCACTGTGGATCAATTTGGTTTTTTCTTATTATTTTGGGGATATAATCCGCCAGGCAGTGATCAAGGTGAATGTCTCAATGCAACACGGCCATTGTGAGGCTGAAAGAGGTGAAGATAATGGAGTCACGCATCGCGTATTCAGCGGGGTTTCAGTGACAGTGGAAACCTGTTTCTCGCTGTATTTGTTATTTGCAGGAATGGCTAGCCTGATAAGGCATGAATCATGTCTCTCTTCTTCCTCCTGGCAAATGGTTATATTCAAAACCTCGAAACTCTTAAGTGCAAGTTGTGGAAGAGGATTGGGTAGCTTAGGGAGAAAATATGTTTCAGGACTGGAGCAGCTGCTCTCTCTCCACTAGCATCTCTGCCCTGGCGCTGCTCAGATCATTGTTTCTGTCATACCCTGTTGATCAGGGATGCTGTTTGAGGCCAGATGAGGAATACCATTTGAGCTAGACACTGGTTGAGGCCCCATGAAGTTCAATCTGCTCTACAAATCTGACCAGTGTTTTCACCAATCATAATAGTGCTGAATGAGGACATTAAAACACAGCTTGTAAGCAAAAGCCCACCACAGGGACCCTCTTCAACTCCACCCTTTGTGTTGGAGTTGGAATGAATAAAATTGCAACAAAAAATACAGGATTCAATTGAAATACCGGACTTGTTCACCTCTATCTCAAATATAACCAAAGATAATTATTTAAATCAGAACAGACTCAGCAAGTTATGATGACTGTTGTCACAGTAAATATTATATTTTATCCCATGGCAAGTACAAAGACATAGAAAAGGTTCAAAAGTGACACCTGTCTTTCTAAGAGTTGAGTGAGGCTCTAGCTATCTGTCAAAATCATTCAGTTTCTTCCTTCCTTAATGCTTTTTTCTGCTATAGAACTGAATTTACTGGATAGCAGTTCATTTCATTGCCCTGCAATACAAGTTAAACAGTACCTCAGATTTTGGGAACACTCTGGGCACTAGACCCTTGCTTAAACCTCTCTAGGGGAGCGTTGGAATTATGTGTAATGAGATGCAATTTTCCTAAACACAGTTGTATGTTATAAGCATTACAGTATCAGCTATCAACAGAAGTTCTGGTTTTAACAAAGGGGGAGACCTAGACTATACCAGGCCCAAACCCAGCTCTAAACTGAGGGGATTGGGGTTGCTTGTGCCAGACCCAGCAGTCAAGGTCAAGGAACTTCATCAGAGCATTTGTAATTTCGAGATAGTACTGGCACTTTGGAGATCATGCAGAATGCCCTTGCTACAGATTCATATGCATGCATTTTCTTGTGGGAGGTGTAGAGCTAGAAAGGAGTTGAGCTTGGATTAGCGAGTTCCTTGTGGGTGGAGGTGCACAGCACCTGCAGCTCTGGTTGCTTCCATTTGAAGCTCAGCTTCTTTGAAAACAACCAATCCACTTCCCCAGGGATAGTGTTTCAAGAAATAAATGCTGAAGCATCAGAAGAAATAAAACCAATCTAGGATGGGATTTTTGTGTTAGATTTGAGGAAGACATGGTCTATACGGGTGGGGTTTTGTTGTTTTTCTAGAAACTGTGTGTAAATATATATGAAATCTAATCTAAAAATAAAAAAAAAACCCCTCAAACCACAGAAAGTGTTTGAATAGAAATGCAAAGTTCATTGGCTTGAAGTAACACTGATTTACAACAGCAAAAAAGGAGAAATCCTTAGACAGGGTTGTCCTTATCCACTGAGACACTTGGGATCCGTGAGCTCTTTGATTCAATTCACATGAGGCAGAGATGCTTTCTAATTACTGAGAAATTAATTTGAAAACCCTTTTTCTGCACACTAAACACCCATTCTGTCCTGGACAAATTAGCAAACGTGTGCGGCCTGTGGGTCCCTGTTGGATAATTTACAGATACACATGAAATTATCCATTTTGTTTCTAACACATTTTTAAAACGCAGAAAAGAAAATAAAGCAGCCCCACGTTTGGGGCATAAAGCACGTGAATTATTTGGGAACTCTTTGTAATCATACAGTGCCTGGTGGTATTAACATTTCTAGAGCATGTCTACTCAACCAGCTCTATAGGGCTGGTCTAAATTCCACAGGGAGCTTTGTGACTAATTGCTTGTGTGTGACTAACACATACTAACACTGTACCTTCATGTGCAATCTGAATACCTCAGAAATTAATTCAGCCTGGTTTTATTGCAGTTTTATCTCCTAAAATGTTATGTATTACAAACCAGGTAAGAGGATGATGCCTCAGGGTCACCTGGTCAAGCTCTCTCTTAACAATGAAGGATTGTTTGACATACTGTATTTTCAGGTGCTTGTGCTAGCCTTCTTTTGAACACCTCTAATAATGAGGTTTCTACTGCCTATCGTGGAAGATTATTTCACATGGTAACAGATCTTGCCAGCAGGAAGTTTTTGTTATTTGTTTCCTAAAGCTCTTTATCACCTTTCAAATACTCCAGTGAGTCATATGCTCTTTGATAACTGTCTTGAAACATCTATAATGAATCCCCATCTAGAAGAAATGCATGAATTTCAGTAAGATGAGGATAGCTAATGATAGAAAATTGAATGAAGATGGAAGGATAAGGCTGAACAATATCACAATGCATATTTTCTATGTGTTCAGCTAAAGGGGGAAAAAAAAAGGACAGAACAATTTACTACTTCTTCTGACGTAAAAATACTCTTCCCCTTTCCCATTATTTCTAATCAGAACTAAAAGAAGTGGGTGGTTAATCTGCTCAGAACTGGTCATGACATTCATCCAGATTAAAAGAAAAAAAAAAGAAAAAACACCTTCCTTTCAAGTTCTTGAAATCAATGAATCTTTATGAAATCCTTTGAATTTTATAACATTATATACACTAATAATGATATGGTTATTTGAGACTGCCGTGCCTTATTTTATGGGTCAGCTTGAGATAGTCTTAAGAAACTTGATTTTATAGGAGGTAGAAAACTACTCATTTAAAACCAGTCTTCCCTAGAGAATTATAAATGCACGTTCACCAGCTGATTTCAGTAATGTTGGGAATGCTATACTGTGACAGCTGGGAGGCATGAGAGGGTCACAAAATTATATCCTAGTGATATGATTTTTTTTTTAAAGCTTTGTACAAAATATAGTTTTTACTCTAATTGTGATGAATTAATAGATATTATGGGGCCAGCTTCTATGTGTTGTTGGCATAATTAAATGAAAGGAGACCAAGCTAAATTCAAATGAGAAATTTGAAAATGTGATATAGTTTAGGCTGCAATTTCCCAGACCGTATCTCATTTATCTTCCATAGGTCTGTGCTGCTCTGTGTCAGCCACAGACCCATCATCTTCAAAGGATTTGTAATAAGAACTGGGGAAATGCACACTAAAGAAACAGGGCTTAGAGTGATGTTTCATTTTGGCTTACCTGCCAGAAGTGGGGAAAAAACCATTTTGCTTGCTTTACAACACACATGCTGTACCTTAGTCTTGAAGTACTGATACCCTGGGGAGGGGGCTATAGAGGCAGAGCTGCAAACCTAGCTGGAGAAAGAGGAGTTTTATATGGCCCATGTTACCATGGGAAGTGGAAAGCAGAACATGGGGATCCCATTCCCTGTGTGCACGTGGGAATGGGAGAGTGAGGAGGGATTCATGAACTCATTGCACTGCACAGCAAGCTGCAGCTTAGTAAAAAGCCTGCAAGAAATCTGTATGCAAGGAGGAGGGAGCAAAAGGTGTAATGCAAGGAGGGAGGCCTGGTTTTAGGCCATCTTTACTTGAAGGTTGGTGTCACATGGATGAAAAAAGGAGTGATTTTTGCAGCCAGTACCCTTCTTGTGATCACAACCTTGTGTGTATGAGATGAAGTTAAATACCTGGAAACAGATGTAGTCATATTTGAGGAGGTGTTAAGAGTATCCTTTTCTGCAGTTTTCCTTCATTTAAGTAGACTGAGTGACCTCTAATCACAAGAAACCTTGGGATGCAACTTCTGGAGCCTTCGACCCGGTCTTTGGCCAGAATAAATGATAACGTTAATGGATGCCTTGAGGCAAGACAGATTTGTGCTCTTTGGAGCAGTTCATGAAACAGTTATAATAACTCTCTTCACATTGTGTAAATGATATATTTCTATTCTACAGTCACCTTCTGCAGGTATGTTAATTTGGAGATTATTCATAGAAACATATTTAAGAGAGTACTGAAAACTCTTCTGTTTATTTTGGATATACAACAGATACCTGAATCTAGAGCTATACCCTTCTGACTATAAACAGGTTATTTTATTCAGTGAATAGATTCAGGTTACCTAAACTAAGGAATTACAAATATGCAAGAATCTTGTTGCTATCCTCAGAATAAAATGAGTATTTGCTAAGGAGTTAACGTAAAACATGTGAGGCGCTTGAAAATTCAGGAGGAGGGAGATGCCACATTTGCTTATGTATTTATTATGAACTATTTATTTAGTCTTTTTTTCCCCAAAAAAATACTAATGCAGGAGGGGATAATGAATTATGAAATACATTCCTCTTCAGTTTAAGAAAGGCTTAAATGTGTTGTACTGCTAAATACAGTATTGTTGGTTGACAGCTTCTCTACTCTGAGGGCTGAAGGTCAAGATAATACATTATTTATCTGAGAATATTGTTTATCCTGGAAATTATGGTGGTTTTATATATATTTGTGTGCAAATATATGCATATTTATATATAAATTAAATAATATAGATATGGGGTTTTTTCCTCATGAAGTAAAAATGGGAAATACTGAGTATTCATAATGGTGTAGCAGGGGGAAAGGCCATTGCTTTCCATGAGATTTACTGGAATTGAAAAACAGTTTTCAAACTGTATAAGAACATTAAAAGTGGTTACTTTTGATGCTTATAGATAGGGAATTTCCCATTTATATGGGAAATTCAAAGCACTGATGAAAAGAATATCGAGGAAATATTGCCAAGCTAATGAAGGTAAGTAATGTCAGATAATGACTGTCAAGTGGACGTGGTGCAAACAAAGCTGGACAATGTTGGATGAGGATTGTTAAGTGGAGAGGAAAAAATCAAGATGAATGATAAGCAATCATGAGTGTTGAGTAGGCAAGAAGCAAATGAAGATAAACAAAGTCAGGTGATGTTTACTGAGCAGCTAAGAAAGACAACAAAAACATTTTCTTTTTTAGGTGGTTTACTCACACTGGATTCCTAAGTGAAGCCCTTTCTGTAGGTGCTTGCATGTTTTGAATTTAGAATAACTGTCTGACAATTAGGCAACACCAAAAAAGGTTCCTGTATTCATTTTTTTTAAAGCACTGCAAATGTATGCTGTTGTCTCTTGGTAGCTGACCTCCTCCTTGGATTTAGTTACAGTTGAGATATGCCCCTTGCAGTGAGCTCTTCGTTTAATGCAGCGTCATGCTGTGGGTGCTAAAGGAAGCAGAAAGGCTTATTAATGATTCTTCATTGCATTCAGGCTTTTATAAATACAAATCACTCTGCTTTTTTATGCTTACCTACTCCTCCCCTGTTGAATTTTAAATTTAATTTACTTTGTGTTCTTATCCCACAATAAACAAACAAAAATCAACTTCTTGCTTCATTCAGTAATCTTAAGAAGGAATATTGTATATAATATTCTCATATTTTCTACTACTATCTAAACTCAAGTAAATTTAGAAACTGAATTTTAAGTCCTGATAAGGTGGCCAAGCTATTGAGGACCAACATGAGAGGCAGCTGGAGGGATCAAAACCCACCTATTTGAGAAGAGCTTCAGTCAGATCTTCTTAGGCATCTAAGCCAGAAAGCCTCTGGAGACAGCTTAATTGGACTTCCTTCATTTTGGAGCGTTTGGGCTCTTGTATCACTCAGTTGTTCCTCACATGCTGGTGTGGTGTTATGCCTGTAGCATCTGCTTTGGCAATGGCAATTGAGACTACCTACTTATTCTAGTTAAAATGCAGTGTTTTCAGCTTTAAAGAAAAACGCAGCACTTGCCAGTAGTTGTCTTGTGGTATTCAAAATACTAAAGTACTTGCTGATATCCGCATTGTCTTGGCCTTTCCCTCTTTATGTTGCAAGCCACAGTAGATTGCAAGTGTAATTTAGCCTGGGGGTTTTTCTCTTTCCTGGACAGTCACTTCCACTGCCTCAAAGTGACTCCAATATTATGACATTATTTTGTTTTCTTTGCGTTTGTTTTGTTGGTTTAGTTTGGTGGGCTTTTTTTTTTTTNCTGCTTGCACCAGCCCCACAACTTTGTTGTCCTGGTGATGTCGGACACCTGGGGTAGTCTGCACAGGCAGAGCAGGTTTGGGGGCTGGTCTCTGACTCCTTCCTCATCTTTCCATGTCTGAGACACCTGCAGGTGTTAATTTTCCATCAGAGTTTCACTTTTTTTTCACTAAGTTTTATAAGGCTGTGATGCTTGCCTCCATGGTTTCTAGTGAGATGTCACAGAGGCAGTGGGCAGGGTGTGATTCATACAGATTCCTTAGGCTTTTTCTATCAAGACTTGTATTTTTCCATGTCAGCCTTTTATTTGTCACTTCATACCTGTTCTTGAGAAGAAGCAAAAGGAAAAACATTTTACCAGAAGTATGTGTCTTCTCTGTTAAGGTGGGTAGTTCCTCCCATAGTAATCACACTTTTTGACTGAAGTACCCAACTGCTTTGTGCAGTGAAGCCACCTGCAGCCTATGGTTAGTTTGCAGCCTGTCTGGCAGACAGCAGACATGCTAATCTGCCAGTCTTGGTGGTGGTGGTCTGGAAAAGGTGGATGGAAGAGAGGAGAGACCAGCCACTGCAGATCTTATAGCTATTCTTGTGTGTTTGCTATTTGCTGCCCAACCAGCAGCAAATAATCCTGATTAAGAGGAGGAAGTGTTTGAAGTGTTGTCCTTGTAGCCTCTTCTGTGGTACCAGGAAAAGGCAAATCTACCATCTTGCAAAGCTTCTGTAAATGAGGTGTGTAGGAGGATGAAGGGACCTTTCCCACCAGGTGTGAAATACTGACCCAAAGACATGTGGGGCAGAGTTTTGGATTTGAAATCTATTTTTTCATCCTAAGCAAGGCTTCAACAATAGCCATGGATGCACAGTCCACCATCTCCCAGTCCTGCTTAAGTAGTAAGTTTTCCTTTCTCAATAACACTTCCCTGCCCAGAGAACCAGATCAGCTTTCACCATTTCTGAACAGGGAAATTTTAGTCAAAGATAGCTTTGGAGTTAAAGAATCATAGCATCATAGAATCATTAAGGTTGGAAAAGACCTCCAAGTCCAACCGCCCCCCTACCACCTATGTTATTTACTAAACCATGTCCCCAAGTACTTCATCCAACCTTTCCTTAAACACCCCAAGGGATGGTGATTCCACCACCTCCCTGGGCAACCCCTTCCAATACCCAACCACTCTTTCTGAGAAGAAATTTCTCCTAATTTCTAACCTGAACCTCCCCTGGTGCAACTTGCAGCCATTCCCTGTTGTCCTATTGCTAGTTATCTGCGAGAAGAGGCTGACCCCCAGCTCACCACAACCTCCTTTCAGGTAGTTGTAGAGAGTGATAAAGTCTCCCCTGAGCCTCCTCCAGACTAAACAGTCCCAGTTTCTTCAGCCTCTCCTCATAAGACTTGTGTTTCTGACCCTTCACCAGATTTGTTGCCCTTCTCTGGACACACTCCAGGGCCTAAATGTCTTTCCTGTAGTGAGGGGCCCAAAACTGCCTGGGGTTGTTATGACCAAAGTGTAGGACCCAGCACTTTGCCATGTTGAACTTCATTCCATTGGCCTCTTCCCATCAATAAAACCTATCCAGGTCCCTCTGGTGGGACTTCCTACCCTCTGGAAGATTGACACTTCCTCCCAACTTGGAATCATTTGCAACATTACTGAGGGTGCACTCAATTCCCTCTTCCTATCATCAATAAAGATATTAAAGAAGATGGGCCCAAATACCAATCCCTGAGGAACACCACTTTTGACTGGTTGCCAGTTGGATTTAACTCTATTCACTACCACTCTCTGTGCCTGCCCATCCAGCCAGCTTTTAACCCAGCAGAGTGTACCTGTCCAAGGAGCTCCACTTAGGACCGATTAGCAATGGATTTTCTACTGTTTGGAAATTTGATATTTAACATTTTTAGCCCTAACCTTGATAAAAAATCCAACGTATAATAGCTTTTATCATTTTTAGTCAGTTGAAATGTTTCACATTTTATTGTAACAATTTAAGAGAACAGACTTTTAAACAAAGCAATTCAGAAACAGGCAATTAATTTTTCCATTCTGAAATTGTGAGAAAGGGTTGTTTTGCCATTGACGTGGTTTCTTTTACAGTGTTAAATAGAATTTCCTTCGATATTCCTTAGTTAGTAATTTTTGATTGAAAAAAATTATACTGAAGCTATTTTTTTGTCCAATTCTCAATCATTACAGAGAATATTTCTTTTCAGGGGGATTGGCTCCCTGTATTAGTGTGGAGAACACTTTTATTAGGTATTTTTTCATGATTCACTTATATCCAGAAACTGAGTTAACTGGGTCCATTCTGACTGTAGCCCTCCGATTGGAGCAAGCACAATGAAAAAATTATATGTCAGTTATGCATTTGGCTATAATAAATATATTTTGTACACCACTCAAAGTGAAACTCAAACTCCTGAAAGAACCAGGTCAGTGAGAAAAAATTAGTGCTTATTTAATTAACAGTAAATTTAAGTATTCCTTTAGTTATGTGTTTAAGAGCATATTGTTTTGTCTAAGTTTAAACAGAAGTAGCTTAGCATGAAAATGGTATGATGTAAGTACGTTAAAAAATTAATACAAATTCAAAAGCAGTTACCTGATTAACTGGTCATTCTAAAGCACAGGTGCCAGTTACCATTATGGCTATCAAGTACCGGCCTGTATTGAAATACAGCAGCCAAAAAATTTGAAATTATTATTTTCTAAGAAAAAGCTAGGCTTAGAATTTCATCCCCAAAGTTGTCTTTTGATGTGTCTTTATTCTGTGTAGCTGAAAAATTATGGAAAACTACTTTTTAAGTGTTTGAGTTATAGAACTATTAATTGAAAAAAGGCTGAGTGACCTTCTCTATAATTAGTGGGAAAATATGGGAAAGTTTGAGTTGAATTCCAGGGAACATCAATGAATTATAAAAGAATCCTTCCTGTTACTGCAGCTGCAAATCCTCCACAAGATCCACACGCGTTTTCCAGTCTAGGGAACATTAATCTAAGTACATGTAATGTAACAAAGGGTTTTGTCATTGGCTTAACTTCTACCAAACTCACTGCCACTGGGCTTACTGCCCATAGTTTCTTGTTATCTCACTACTGCCTTACAAAGGGCACAGTCTCGAATAGTACAAAATGGACTTTCTTTGTTCCAATTTTGGCATGTTTCTCCTTTGAAAGCAAGGATTTTCATACAGTGGCTTTGAGGATCCCAGTACAGCATGAGCTGGTTCCAGGTCAGATCCAGGTTGGATGGCACTTTCTCTCATGATTCTAAGTTGTCAAACGTGTTTCTGGGATATTGTTCTTCCGATTTTTACAGTTTGGGAAAGAGAAAATTAATAGATGGTATTTAGTTTCAAAAAAAGCACCAGTGATCTATATTTTCAATATTTTAGTACCATTCAATGAAATCATAGGACATTTTGGTTTAGTTATTTTGAAATTTGGTGCACTGAAATGGTGCAGCAGTTTTCTTCCTAATACCACTGTGTACTATCAACCTGCCACTCAAACTTTTAAATCTGAATACCCTCTGCTCAACATCCTAGGCTGTTTGTGGTTGCAAGTTGAACTACGTGTTAGGAATGTTGCTTTCAGGGTTTTATGTTCTTTTTTTTTTTTTTTTTTTGGTAATCTTTCTGTTTTTTCCTGGATATTTCAGTCCATAAAAAACCTAATGTAGGAAAGGTAAATATAAAAAAGGAGGCAGTGTCTAAATTTATGAATTTAGCATTCTTTTAGTTATTGTATGACCTTTGATAGCTATGCCAAGGTATGTAATTATGAAAGCTATTCGTAAATAACAGAATGAAGTGCACATATATGCTCATAATCACTCAACATAAAAATGTAGAGTTACACTCTGGTTTGGTACAGTTTCATATTCTTTTATTCTGTAGTATAAAGCACCTTGGACTGCTGCTGGTTTGTGGGTTTTCTTTGTAACCTTTTTTTTCCTTACAGTGTTCTTGCTACTCCCTGTCACTACACCTCCCTGATTCTTGTAAAAAGAAGTGAGACTTTATCAATTATCACTTCAAATATCATCAGAAAAATGGAATTGAAACAGCCCCAAGCCCCCCAAATGCCTCATACCATCAAAACATTAACACCTGATAAAAAAAGACTTTTCCACCATAACCAGCTGACAGTGTACAAAGAAAAAGAGGGAATGATCTGGGCTGAAGTCTTGGAACACAAGTTCATCCAATGCAGATTTATTTGCAAAACCACAGTTTTCCCTCAGATGCAAAAACTGGCAGAAAGTCTCTCTATATACATCTCTTTTATGTATGTTCTCCTGATAAACCTTCATTTTAATTGGGGTAGCCTGCAATTGGGGTAGCAACATCAGTTATTACTGGCTTGTATCTGCTGCTTCAAGGGATCTTGGAGAAAAGAGCAGATGACGACATGCAAACCAGACTTCCCATGCCAGCACGGTTGAAGTCACCACATGCAAATATTTAAAATTAAAGGATCGATGTACTGACACATTAATCACATGTTGGTGTGATACAGAGACTGATCTGCTGGTACAGGGATGGATGTTTCCTGTTCAAGCAGGACAAAAAATGGCTCTAGTACTGAAGAATAAGTAGAAAACTTGAAGTTGACTCAATTTAACAAATGCTATGCAGTTTTAGGCTTAAGGTGTATGAAGAGGTCTAAGTTAAACTCTTTGGCTAGTGACAATAAATGATTTTATTAAAATGTTCATTTCTCAGCTCTTAAATAATCTTATTGTAAATAGGCTGTGAAAAAAAATTTTTAAAAGGCAGAAGTAAAGAGATTGTAGCAGCGGGCACTTCCATACAGCACTGCTGCCTTCTTCCTTGTGGAGAGAGGCATGATTCAGTGAAAATCAGAGCTTTTCCTGGCCTCCTGTATCCCTGGCCTTAAGCTTTAAAGTGCCAAAAAGGAAAGTGATTTTGAAGGCCCTCTCATGGTGATTGCCTACCTGAATGAAACTGGGACTAATGAGGTCTTGATACTGCACTCGTTACTCAGGCAAGGTTTTAATTAACTGAGGTGTCAGGCCCTTAAAGCTTTTTCCTCAAGGACCTTCTTTCCTCTGCGATGCTTCCCTTCAGATTCCAATTTCAAAATTGATTACACCGAATGCAGGCACCTTCATTTTGTTATAATAAAAATCTTTGCTATTGAGATAAATGGAAGTTGTTCCTTTTTTCATCTTGTAATGTTTCAGTGCATGCTGTTGGCATTGTGAAATAATAAATACCTCACAAGATTTTTTTCTTGCTTTAGGAAGGCAACAAAATTACAGTCAAAGAGCTTTGTGTGCGTGTGTGCATGTGTGTTCTTTTCCTCTGGTACTAACTGGTTATTAGTTCAAGCTCATGTCTGCCAAATCCTGTAAAATAAAATTTTTGAAGTAGCATCTGTCTCTTCTAACAACTCTTGTGGATTGCTGTGGGAATGAAATTTCTTTTGACTCACCTCCAGTTCCAGAAGTATTTGTGTGTTCTTATCTATTAAGAATTGAGACTGCAAAAGATCTATATGCAAGCCTTTGTATGATAGACAAGAAAGGTTTACCTGAGGCATACTCTCATACTATGAGCAAATCAATGCTGTGCCCTTGGAGTCATCCAAATCCCAGAATATAGCTCTTTTATAAACTTGTAAATTGCAGAAAAGAACTACATCACTTTTTTTTTTTTCCTATGCACTGGAATAGTGTTTTGTTCTACAGATCAAAATGAAGCTGCCTAGTAATGAGACTAGCCTAAGGTTTCTGGTAAAGTTTTTTTTCCACTCTTTTTTCAGTTCTGTCATTGGTAGGGTACTTCCAGACTTTGTTGGCCTTTATAGTATGACTTTTTTCTGCTCCGTATAGCAGCTGGAATTCATCTTTGTTAAGCTTCACTGACATCTATGGAATTTCACATTAAAAATAAAAAACCAAAACCAAAACATTTGAGGTTTACTGAAATATTATTGTACATTAGATATGATTGGAAATGTCAAAGGAACTTCTGCTTTGAGAGATTAGCTATAATTTTTCACAGTGTCTTCAGCACACAAAAAAGTCAATGGGTTTAGACTACTTTCAAGTAGTTTTACTATTGATGCTAATGTTAGCTGGGAGAGGTAGATGAATCCAAAAAATGTGAAGCCTAGGATGTGATATGAAAGTAGGGTATTCACAGCCAAGGAAGCAACATTAGAGAGTAGACAATAACTTGCAGTGTTGATGCAGCTCTAACCACTGAGATTGTATGACTGACCTTCCCTTCCAGTCTCTCTCTCTAAGGCTTGCTTTTTCCAGAAATTGGAAGTAGTAGGATAATCACAGATGGTTCCAGCTGAATGGCTCTGTAAAGCCCCAGATCCAGGTCTGTTGAGTACTAGTGAAGCACCTCCACAGGTTTCTGTCATGTTTAGCCAACTTCTGTGAGTTTGTGTCTGGCTGTGTTAGGAAGCCGATGTCTGGCTAACAATCCGAATATGGCAGATGTGAGATGACCTCATGTATTTTTGTTCCTGTCCCAGCTGTACTCTCACAAAGGTGTGTTCGGTAAATTTTGTGGGTGACTTTAGTTTTTGCATTCTTAATTTTTAAGCATGCTGTGGTGGGTTTTTTTAAATCTCTGTATCAATGTGGCAATAGTGATTCAAGGCAAGTCACCATTTACATGGTATTTTTCAATTCACCACCTTAAGGCTTCACAAAGGAAACAGAAACCAAGCCAATGAAGCTATTCTGGAGTCCAGGATAATAAAGAGGTGATATAATCTTTCTGCCTATCCTCAGGGAGAAAAATGCTTGTAAAGAAGAATTTCTGGACATAGGATCAGGTCTTCCATACAGAGAAATCTCTTCACCTGGACTAAGAAAGGACATATTTTCAAATGAGGGTAACAGAATAAGCTGTTTTTTCCATTCACGTCACCACTTAGTTGAGTACAGAGGTGCTATGGCCAGAATGAAAATCTGAGCTTCATGGGCCCATTTGCTGGTTAGGTATTTTTGTTGGAAAATGGTTTACGTGACCTGCTGCTCTGCTGATGGTAAATGAGCGCGGCTCTAGGGTAGGCAGTGAAACCATGTCAGCTTATTTGGGATGAAGATCTGCCTCCTTCATGTCAAAGGAAAGGGGAAAGAAGTCCTTTTATGCATTGTGGATGTTATCATCATTTTTATTTTGTTTATATCAGTTCTCATCAACCTTATTTTGGCAGAGGATCTTGCATCTGGCTGAGTGGCACTGATGAGTACTACCTCTTGAGGTGCTGTTAATATTGCTCTGTGATTTGTCTAGGGAACAGGACTATAAGGGCTGTTTAGAAACCTGTGTAGCAGATTTCCCCCCTGCACAGACCACAGAAACATCCTCTGACAGATTTATTTTTACACCCGCCCCCCCATACTGGATGATTTCCCTCTTCCCAGAAGAAGTGACAGAACTGAAAATATTTGTCCTGAAAATATTTGTCCTGACACCATTTGTTTATTAAGTTGTGTTCATGAAGCCAATGAATTATTATCTCCTGACAGATGAAAAATATCTCATGTTTAAGTAAGTTAAGTACCTTCTTAATTATTATCGCTATCTGGTGGCTGAATAGGAGGAAAAAAAAATCAGTTAATAGTTTCTCTAGATGGAGCATGTTGGTGGGTAGTAGTCTTGGTTTCAGCTAGGATAGAGTTAATTTTCTTCCCAGGATCTGGTATAGTGCTGGTATAGTGCTGTGTTTTGGATTTAGGATGAGAATAAATTTGATGACACACTGATGTTTTAGTTGTTGCCAAACAATCAAGTCTCCTTCTCTGGAGATATTCAAGTCTCATCTGGACGCCTATCTATGTAATATGAGATAGGGAGCCTGCTTTGGCAGGGGGGTTGTACCTGATGATCTCTCGAGGTCCCTTCCAACCCCTATGATTCTCTGATTCTGTGACTTTTCAGCTTCTCATACTGTCTTGCCAACAGGAAGGCAGAGGGTGCCCAAGAAACTGGGAGGGGAATCAGGACAGCTGACCCAGGTTGGCTGAAAGGATATTCCATACCATATGATGTCATGCTCCAACTGGGGGTTGTCCAGGAGGAGGTGTGTCTTGAGAACTAGCTGAGCATTGGCTTCAAGGTGATGAGAAGTCGTGCTGTGCATCACTTGGTTTTATATTTTTATTATTGTTGCTTTTATTACTATTATTTTAGTTATTATCTTCCTTTTCTGTCTTATTAAACTGTCTTGATCTCAGCCCACAAGTTTTACCTTTTTCTTTCAGATTCTCTCCCTGATCCCACGGCAGGGGGGAGTGACTGAACAGCTGGGTAGTTGTTGTAGCTGTCTGCCAGGTTAAACCACAACAGGTGTCCAGGTACCTCATATATTAGAGTTTGATTTTTCCAGTACTCTTCAGAAATTGTTTCATTACTTTTCTTACAGATAGTGAAAAGGAGCCATTTTTTACTTAGTATTATCCTTTTATCCCTTCTTTTTATGGCTGATAAAAAGTCAAAGAAAAGAAAGGAACCACAGAAAGGATATATCCAGGGTCTAGATTTGGACAGGGCTTGTTTGCTTTCCACTTTGCCAGGTGGGGGAGGAAGATGATGGGCTGTGAGAGTTGCACTTACATGGTGGGTTGCAGGCACAGCTTTCTCAGTCTCCAGGGTGTAGACTCAATCCCTGAAAGATCCTGAGCATCCCTCTTCCCAGGTGGTTAGATTCTAATACACTCTGCTGCCTCGAGTTATTGCTAACTCCAAGTCTGTGCCTTTTAAACTACACTGCAATATATAGAATCATAGAATGTGTTAGGTTGGAAGGGACCTTAAAAGTCATCTAGTCCAACCCCCTAAGAGGGGTAGGAAGAAGGGACATGTTTACTAGATCAGGTCACTCAGAGCCCCATCAAGCCTGACCATCTCCACTACCTGTCTAGGCAACCTGTGCCAGTGATCTACAACATTCACTGAAGAATTTTTCCTAATACCCAACCTAAATCTCCCCTTTTCTAGTTTAAACCATTACCTCTCATCCTATTGCTGCATGCCCTTGTGAACAGTTCTTCCCCAGCTTTTTTATAGGCACCTTTCAGGTACCTATATGAAGGCAGCTATAAGGTCTCCCCTGGAGCCTTCTCTTCTCCAAGCTGAACAAGCCCAACTCTCTCAGCCTATTTTCATAGGAGATTTGACATATCTTCATATTTATATATGCCAATACTACAGAAAATTTCTGGCATTTAACCTTTGTAGCTGTGACTACTTATCTAAGCAGAAGGTGCACAGGGAGCAGCAGAGGGGTTGGGGGGGAAGGTGGCACTTCAATGATACAGTCCTTCCTAACACGTCTGGTATTTAGCATTGCAAGGTGCTGAAGACTAACAGATTATGCAGCCTCACTTCCTCTAGATGTTTTGTTATTAATGAGTTTAACACCTCTACTTAATACAGTCTTGTTTAGTTGCCATTAGAGACATGACATCAGTTCAGATTTAAGAACTCTCAAATTATTTTGTCTTCTTGCAGGTTAACTGGCTGATTATAGATAGAAACTCCAGGTCCAGCTGATTCATCAAGCTAATTAATTGAATTACTTCATGAAGATTAGCTGTGCCAAAATATTGCATGGCAAACTTGGAATTGTGCTGAAAATACTTACTATATTTACATAACACTTAATGAAATACTGATTTTTTCAAACACTAAAAGTTATGCAAATACAAATTATAATATGCTAAAAGAATAGTTTTAAAAGCTGGTTCAAATGTTTATTATGCAAGAAGCCCTAGAAAAATACTTGATATTTTTGTTTAGTAGCAGAACCAGAAAAGCAGGTGAATGGAAGATGGGGTAGGCAATAGTGCTTATTAACAAAATTAATATAGATTTCCTTTTCTGGAAAAAAAAAATCACATTTGATCATCAACTTTTTTAATCTGGCCATCAAGTGAAATATGTTTCTTTTCCCTTAGTAAAGAACAACTTTAAAAAAACCCAAAGTCTTTGATTTTTAAATGCTCAGAAAATTCAGGAGTTGTACTGTGACTTCTATTTAAAACCTGAATTTTTGTATTTTTTTCTTTTCCCTTTGGCTTATATAGTTAGTTTAATTTTCAGCCATTCATGTGTGTGTGAAAATATTTTGCTCAAACTTTTTGGAATGCTTAAGTGAATTTTAGGAACTTTTGAAATGGATTCTTTTTAAAGTCATATTTGTACTGTACAGTCAGGTCTACATATATGTGGTTTGAGAAAAACGTGAACTATGGTTAAGAGTTTGGACTTGCAACTTTGGTGAGGTAATATTACTGGGAGAATATGACCAATTTTGTGGCCAAACCCAGTTGGCTCAACTGGGAGCTAAATGGGTTTATTTGTTAGTAGATGAGGACATGAGTGAGCTCAATCATGCCAAGAAAGCTGTCTCAATGGGACTCTCATTGTGTGCTTTGGTTCAGCCTTGAAAAACTGATCAGTACACAAAGGTCTTGATAGTTCTTTTGTTTTTAAATGAAGATTAAGTTAATTTCTTTCTCAAGGTTCTTCCCTCCCTTATGATTACAGTGCAAGATGCAGTGTCTTCCATGCTTGTGAACATACGTTTTCTTTGATCAGGGATGAGTTTTCTTCTACACCTCTTTTCGCTGGTTTTCCTTATATCGTTTTGCTTTATTGTAAATCCAAAGAATGTTTTTCTGTAAAATAATTGAATTTTAAAGACAGGGATTATATGTATCACTTTGTCAGGACTGATAGCAGTCTTTGTTGTTGCAATTCTGCTCTCAGATTAAAGCATTTCTGAGGACCCAATGCTCTTATTACTGCCACTAGAGACACAATGTGCAAAGCATCTTTTATACTCAATACTAAGGACGGAAGTGTTATCAATATAAGAGCCTTTCTTTTTTGTTTTCCTGTGTATTTCCACCATCTGCAGGAATGGTAGGTTTTCATTCTTTGTTTTTAAAACAAGAAGAAAGTTAACTGCAATAGCTGCAGGAGTGTTAATAACATTTAGAATAAATTTTCGCATATTCAGATAGCTTTTGTCCCCTCTTTCCTAGGCACTCTGGCCTGCTCAGACTGTGGAAAGAAGTTGGAAAAGAACTACCAATGTCTAGTTGGCATAAAAGAGATGGACTGGCTCCATCATCCCTTGCTTCCTCTCTACACATCACCAAGGGTAGGTTTTTGAAGCATAGGAAGAAGTGACTGGTCCAGTGTGGTATTTCCAGTAACTGGAAATACACAGTCACCTGGAGCAGGCTGCCCAGGGAGGGGGTCGAGTCACCATCCCTGGATGCGTTTAAAAAAGGGTAGATGAGGTACTTAGGGATATGGTTTAGCATAGGGTAGGAATGGTTGGACTCAGTGATCCCAAAGGTCTTTTCCAACCTTGTGATTCTGTAACTGTGATTCTGTAGTTGACACAAGCTAGAGGAATTGTTCCAATTTCTCTTAAAATACTGTTGTGTTAAAGGTTAAAGTAATTGGGAGTGATGCCCAATCTGTTGTTATATGTCTGGTCACATTCAGTGTACTGGACCATCACGATTACGGATATACAAATAACGCGATACACCTTCAGTCTAGTTGTGTTCCTTGAACTACCACAGCCACACTTAAAGAGTTTGGCCACAGTCAGTGAGAACTGTCATGGCTAGGTTAGCGAAAGTGCAGTTCATTAAAGCAACAGAAACAGAGGTTCTTTTGGATTGCCCGTGATAAATTCACTGCCTGCAAAGCACATGCAAATACCAAGAGTATGAGTAACACAGCTTAGCTACAAATGCATTAAAAGATACAATGCAGTTCTATAGAGATTTTTAAGTTTCCTGGGGAGGCATTTGGCATAACGAAGTGTTTGAATCTTACCCAAAGGTGTGCCAGTGGGGGGAGGAGAAGAGGCTCAACCCATCGACTGATGCCAGAAGTCAGAATAGTGAATGATGATAACTTCCCATATGTGATGGTACCTTCCCTAACATCCTCTCTCTCTTAAGCTATTTTATATAATTTTTTTATCCATCAGGTGGAGCTTGAGTGACTCTAGTCATATATACCTTTGTTATGATTAGTGTAAAATGTTCTCACTTTGTGTTTAAAGGTATAGGCTAACAAATGCAGAGCACATGCTCAGTGAGGGGTGGTTGCACCTTGGAGGCGGGTAACTTTTGGGATGGAGGTGTGTTTTTGTATTATAATGATTATAGTGGGCAAAGTTCACCAAAAGGACAGCATTTTGTCAAAAATGTGACAGACCTTTGGCTCTGGGTAGCAAACATGCAGCTTATTGGTTCCATTCTACCTCCAAGTTCCTGTATTATCACAGAGCCTGGCCACAGTGTCTCCACCCTGCCCCAACCTCTGTGTACTGTTCTCTCAGTGACAGCACATCAAGCTCCCTGATGTTACCAACTTCCAAGATCGCCTAGGGAACTTCCTGTGAAAAGGATATCAGCATATCAGCTGCTCTTCACCCTGGAAATATCTTGAATGCCAAACCTTTCTTTAAAATGTGAATATAAGATTAATTTCTAAGTCACCTCCGGTAATTATTCCACAAATACATGAGAACAGACCAAAAGCAGATTTGCTTAAATAGCTGGTTCCTTAATGAGCCAATTCTCTCCTGAAAGAATTTTGGCATAGAAGGTCATAATAAGCGTTACAGTACTCTTCTTTTTCTGTTCAAATAAAAATTACCTTTTCCCAGCACATCCCTACAGTGTAAATTCTTTGGAGTAAAAAACTTTGTCATCATCATGTTTTGAGTCTAAAAGTGATATTGTAAAAATCCCGCTCATTCTGAGTAGCTCTTAGTGAGCAAATGTTTCTGTCCGGATGTGAGTATGAGGAGGCTTCTCAGGAGCTAGCTATATATTAAAAAACAGTTATGTAGAAGAAAATCAGTTTCTGTAAAACATTTGAGGTTATCCCAGGCCTCAGCATGGTTCTGTAGTAAGCAGTTGCCAGATGTCATAGCTGGTTTCTTTTGTTGTTTCTGTTTCGGGTTGTGATGGTTTGATCTGAGACAGGTTTGAGAATGGTCCTGCCTCATCACAGGTTGACTAGCCCCTGGTTAAGTCACAACTACAAAGTTGGTGTAAAGTTCCTTTTATTTCTACACCAAATGTGTCATGGTAAAATCTAGAGGATGGCCTTGGTGTCTTTTAGGGTCATTTCAAAATAGGTGACAATGGTACCCAAAAATGGCACTGAACTTACAGTTAACACAGGAGATTTCAGTTTGCAAGGGACTGATGTTAGCTCAAGGGAAGGTGCAGTTCTAGTGGAAAGACAGTCCTCTGAATTGTTTCTGGCAAAGAGAATAATGTGTTGATACTGGATGTTGTGGAGACGTCTAAGTTCACAGGTGATCATTTTGACAGAAAATGTAAAAGTACTGTCACTTACTGATGATGCAAAGTACCCTTTGTATCTAGTGGAATACCAACATGTCTTTCTAGACCACTTAATGTATAATATTGTGCTATTTTAATCTTTTTATACAGTTTCTGCAAGTAGTTTTTTAATGAACTAAAATTTCTGCTATGGAATTAAAACTCATAGTGAATTTGACACATCCAGAAGAAAAATATTTTCAGCATAAAGTTGTCTAAATTTTCAGTTCATACAGTACTAATTGCTTATACAAAAATAATATTATTATTTTCTTGCAACAGCAAATTATAATAATAGGAGCTTTAATTATGGCAATTTCAGCTGGAAATTTTTAAAAATATGGTAAACTTGTATCAAAATGCAGCATTTATACTGTTTTATGGGTTTTGGTTGTTTTTTTTTTTTCTTTTTCCAAAGCACCTACATATTTTTTCTCTTGAATCATTGCTTGACTAAACTGCAATAGGAAACCCAAGGCAGGGTCAGCTTCGCAGCTGGTCTGACTCAGAGGCACTTCAGTGAGTAAATCAAACTATTGCAAATCACATAAGCAGAGGATCTAGTGTAGAGTCCTGTAGCTGCTCCGGCAGTTTCAGTAGGGTACAGACATTTTGATTATCTGCTGCTGTTTGGTTGGATGACTGTTTAGTGAGTGCTGTTTGGCTGAATAGCATCAGTGGTGGCAACTCAAAGAAAAATATCAGTGCCATTCACTAGTACGCTTTGTGCCAGAACAGAACTGGCTAAACCATGATAATCCTCATTCCCTTGGTGGAAAGAGGAACTGATCCATCCGAAAAGGTACTGTGTCATTCTTGACATATAAAAGACCTCATTGATTTCACCCATTCAAGATGCTTAATGGTGGCCCTGCAGAGAATAATAGAGGGGCATAAAACTTGTACATGGAAATTACTTGAAATGTCATACATTTACATTCTCTTATGCAGATAACAGAGAGATATTCAAGAGAGTTACCTCCAAATATTTTAGGAGGATACTGAAAGAAGGTAACATTACAATTGATAATATTCAATGAAGAGCTTAAGCCTCCAAAATTGTTCCTGTATCCTACAAAATAATTTAGCATGATATCAACTACTGAACAAAGATGAGTTTTGTTTGGGGTATTTTTCTCCTCCCAAAAAGCAAGCACCACCATGCAAATCCAATTAAACCAGCCACCAGGATAAGAATATGGCCTTTGTGATTACTCTCCTGGACTTGGACTGTTTGGAAGTGATCCATAGGCAAAGTACATAATCAGGGAATGACAGCTGTGGGTCAAAGCGTAAGTCTGAATAGTCCCCTGTGTTATCTAAAACAGGAGCTACTAGCTGTTATCTAGTGAAGAGTATAAAAATTGAGTCAGCATGTTGTGGCACTTCCCCAGAATACTCTCCTCATCTCCAACATCTCTGTGTTGGTAGGGTGTTGCCTTTGAAATGGCATGGCGACCTGGTTCAGGTACAGCACGACGGCCACGTCCAGGCCGTTCGGACCATCAGCTCACAGACACCAATGTGGTGGACGGCAAATGGCGTTTATTGGCGGGCAGACACGGGCGTATATAGGGATGGGTTTACCACGTGACTTCCGTCTGCTTCCGTTGTAAACCAAACACTATAGGCTGTCAGGAGAGGGGGCCCTACCTCTCCGTACAACGCGGCATCTTCTGATCGCCAAACCCTAGCTACCGTAACGCGACACCTATTGACCACCAAGCTGACTGCAACAGTAGGGCTATGTAGATTTACCCTGGCAATGCGTGTAAGACAGTTGTTTCCACAACACTGAGAGTAAGGACATATGTACTTGTTGTGTGATCAGTCACCTCCTTCTGTTTGGACCACCTCCTGCTACCTTCTAGCTTCACTGGTGCCCTGCAGTTGGAGGGAGGGAAAACTTCTAGTTCCTATTAATTTTTGTGTGCCACAAATGGTGTTATAGACCACTATTGTAACTCCTTAGCCCAGACGGCCCTCTCTCACTCGTGAGCACTCCTGTGCTTCCCGAGAGCTCAAGCAACTGCACCTCCCTACACTGAAACTGGCAGGTGTCATGTTGTGGTCCCTCTGAGTGGAAGCAGGAGCAGAAAGGGTATGTCCACTCCTGCTCGACAGCCAACCCAGTGATGTATGTAGAAGAAGTGTGGGCAGTTTTAGAAAGCTGCTGGCAGCAGACACTTGGCTGTTATAAAGCATCTTCAGTGGTCCTGTGATGATCTACATCTGCTCCCAGTTATACAGTTGGGACTTCAGGCTAGTGTGTGTGCTGGAAGCAGTTGAGCTTCCCCCACTGATCATTTAAAAGAAATCTTAATCTTTCCAGAGCTTGCATTTTTCAGGCCTTGTAAATGACACATGCTGATTGTTCCATTCACTTCATCAAAACTAATCATCAGATATAAAACATTGCAACAGACGCAAACGAGGAATCGCTCTATCACTAATCTCTCTCTCACAAAAAAAAATTGAATCTACACGGTTAGCCAAGCCATGAGGCTTTGGAAATGTAAAAGCTTTCTCAGTGAGCAGTCTGTCATTCAGGTCGTCACGTAACACGGACTCTCTGAGCAAAAATCTGACTAATTTTCTAAGCAACTCAAGTATCTTGCTGCTGTTTTGTATGTAAGAGAGGAAGGGGCACAGCACTTTGCTGATATTCCATTGTAAAAACTTCTTAGGGAGTATCCACACCTCTAATTTTATCAGTTTACATCAGTTAAAAATGAAAATAGCTCTGAAAAAGATCTACTCTACTTCTTTGTACAGACTGCTTGTACTTGGGATATTTGTGGGGTGACTCAGTTTAAACTTGGGTTTTATAACCCTTCCTCTTATTGCAATTTCTGTTGATATTTCTGATGGGTGCTTTCTTTAAGAAACAGTGTCAGAAAACGATGAATAAAGCTTTAGGCAGTCACATTACCTTGCAGCTGTAGTAGGAAGAGCATGGTGATAACATTCATTCTAAAGCTGAAAATTAAAATTCTGGCACATAGCATTTCCCACCTTTTCATGATTACCTTTTGCCACATGGTTGTTACACATGCATGCGACAAACTGGTGGTTTCTGAAAGTTTTCACAAAAATAGTATTTTGGGGTTTTAAATTTTTTTTTTTTTTAAAGTAGGTTTTACTATTTTATATGAACGTGTTTCTGAGTGGCTCATTCCGGAAAGAAACACCACCACTCAGCTTCATGAGGTACTTGGCGGTTTCTTACTCTGAGTTTACGGTTCATAGCAAATAGATGACCTACTTGTGTAAGGAACAATCTCAAGATTGGAGGTGGTGGAATTGTGCATGCTCATAAATAGAAAACCAGGTAAAATCTAATAAATAGAAACCATTAACATTTCTGTTCACAAAGATAATTAAACTAGAATGAAAATCAGTATGTAAGATAATGGTAGTATTCTAATCTCTTTATAGTGACAGTTTTAACCAAGAGTCTCTTCTTAAGAGCTTGGAGGTTGAGTGTTTCTTTTTTTTTTTCTTCTTTTTTTTTTTAGAAAAAGCATAAAATATCAGCAAAAAAGGTAGGGGCAAGACATCAAGGGGATGCTTTAATATCTATCAGAACCACTAGAAAATGAGTCATTTGCATTCAGAGGGTGTGAAGCATCTGTGGTTTATGGCTGAGAGAGTTGGAGGATCATGGGCTGACAGATGTAAACAGGCTGAAGCTGATAGCTGCTTAAAAAAATAACACTGAAGACAGCTTGAACTGTGAAATGGAAGCATGTAGAAGGCGCTCTTTCTAACTATACCAAAGGGATGCTGGAGGTACTTCTTTCCTAGAAGCAGTTTCTGAATATTAGTATTCAATGTGTCTCACAGTTTAGGTGTAATATTATCATAGAGTTAAAGGTAGTTGAATGGGAACTCATCTATTGTAAGACTGACCTGTTGCAGGTGTCTTGATATAAAACTTGCAACTGCAAATTATAAATCTTATTTTAATCTGTTATCATGTGGCTGCTAATTCAGGCTCCAGAGTCCTGCCTATGATGCCATTATTGCTGCTGTTCTTGAAGTCTGAAGCTCTGCTGTTCCAAATACCCCTTGGCAAGTCGTTGCTGCAGCACTTTCTCTTCCACTGAAGCTCTGAAGGACTGAAAAATCTCAGGACATCAAAAATATCCATGAACACTCAGGAAAAAAAGACCTGCAACTCTGTAAGTATAGTAATACCCTTACGCCATAAATCCAATATATATAACAGCTTGTAAGAGCTTTTTTTAGGCATCATGTTCAGATGCAATTTAGGAAAATGCAGCATTGAAGAGAGGTAACCAACTTCCCTTTAGGACCAGTGGGTGAAATGGGATGGAGGGTGCAGGAGTCAGAAGTTTCTGAGTTAAAATAAATGCCGGAAGGGCAATATTGATTTTTTTTTTTCCTTCTACTGTCTGAGCTTTGCCAAAGGGTACTGAATAAAATCCGTTATACGAAACATCATCTGTTTTACACGGTAACTTGCAGTTTTGCTCCCAAACTGACTTCTACAAGCTAGCGGGAGGCCTAAGCTAGCCTCCAGGATAGCCAAACGTAACTTTCACTGCAGATTGCCCAAAGGGTTTGTCAGCACCACCAATTTATTTGGATTTTGTCATTTTCATAAAAGCAATGTGTCTTGAGACTGTCAGATTCACTCGAGTCTACTTGAACCAGTAGATAAGATTAAAACAAGAGGTAGGCTCCTGACTACAAAGCTGAAAAGGCTGTTTCTAAAGGGAGGCATAAATTAGGAAAATGTAAAATGCACCTGAAAGCAATCTTTTCTCCAAACCACCATTTAAGACTGTGACTGGTCTTAGATGCTGTTGCTGAGGGCTAATGCTACAAATCCTCAGTTTAGAGAACTGCCTTTGAAGAGCAGACCTCTGAAATGACTTTGGGAAGGGAGCAGCTGAATCCTGCTCACCCTGAGCACTCTATGACTCAGAGTTTCCTCTTTTCCCTTGGTCTCAAGATGTTCTCTTGGGCTCACTAGCACTCTCTTCCTGTCTTTTTTATCCAAGAAGAAAATGGCTTTGATAACACACATTTATTTCTACTAATATTTACCCAGTTTGTCTTCACTAATTTCCTGGCATATTCATTTCCCCTGTCTTGGGGAGCCTTCTCTAAATGTGCATGGCCATTTTAGTCCTCGCTTAGCACATTTCTTCCAGCTGAAAGGCTTTTTAGTCCTCACTTAGCACATTTTTTCTGGTTGAAAGATTTTTTCTTTTTTTAAATTTTTAATAGGTTTCTACTTTTTCTGGGCTGACAGGGCCCCATATATGTAATAAGTAGTCATTTTTCTGTGTATAAATCCTATTAGAATCCCAATCCAGCAGCTGCATTGTTCAGACAGTTGTCTAAAATCTTTTGGACAGTGTTGTCTGTTGCCAATTTTGGGGATACTGATATGACAAAATGTTGATGAAACATTTTTCCCTGGGTGGGATTCCCTGCAGAAAGCAGTTGTGTTCACCCCTCAGCAAGCACAGTAGCAGTGTCTAGCTCAGGACATGTGTGATTCATGAGATGGAGCGATAAGGCTGTGTGTTAGTTCCACACATCAGATGTTTGCATGGGTGAAGCTCCCACAGACTGTGGACATTTATCCTCACTTGGATCCTGAACCCACTGTAGCACATCCCTCGCTATGACTGGCAGCTCTCCTAAGACATTGTCAGGAAAAAGGCCTCTATTCCACAGTGGTCCAGAAGGATCTGGTCTGTCCTCAGCCTAACAAACTATGTAGAAACTACATGACCTGACTCTGCAGTGTAGGTGTAAATCAGGAGCACCTCAGCTGAAGTCAGTGGGATTATGTCAATGTAAAAGTGATGTGTGTGAGGGGAAAACCAGAGCCACGAGATGAATGACTGGAGTTGCCACCGAGCTATAGATTCTCTTGGCATAGCTGGTCCGTAAAATGCACAGACTGTGTACAATGCTTTCAAAATCAGAACAGCAAAAAAGATTTAGGGGGTACATCAGCAAACCAGCAAAAGGTCTTGTTTAAAATAGCGAAACAAAAATAATTTAAAACTTTCTGAAGAATCAACAGTTGCTCCAATAGAGAGCAACAGTGGGTCTTCACCATCTCTTTTGTTTTAAAGGCTGGTGGGTAAGTTAACTTTAAGTTCCAGGAATTTTTTTTTTTCCCCTTCTCCTCACCTTTATGCAAATTCAAGTTGAAACTAATTGCTATTCTGCTGCCTGTGGTAAAATGAGATTAATCTTAGGTTTACCTTTTGGAATGCTGTCTCATACCTGCTAGGATTCCTTCAACACAGACTTTACATTCAACTCTGAAAATTTCCTTCTCTCGGGAGATAAGAAAAGCCAAACCAGAAGAACTCATTTACGGCCTTTCTGAGTTTCTTATGGCGTCATCAGTCTTTGGAGCTGCTTATTTATTTTTTGCTTTGGAGAAGTTAAGAAGAGCATTATAGGTATATAAGAAGAGGTATATTGTGTTGTGATCTCGATGACTCATAAGATTCAGAGGTGAAATAGACATCAGAGACAATTTAGCTGTGAGATAACGATTCATTTTTTCCAAGTCAAATCTTGGTGCTTCAGTTTAACTACTTTGTGTAGGCCAGTGTCATATGAATTTTAGATGATGTGTTTAGAATATATTTTGCCCTGATCAGTTAAGTTTTGTTTCAGTTGTGATCAGGACCACAGCCTCTCCAAATCTGTGTTTAGTCCTACTGAAACCTTCTAAGACTCTTCCAGTTCACATAAACTACCTGATTGCAGAACTGTGACCTATGTTTCTGTGAGCAAAACATATCTGTTTTTTAAAAGTTTGGGGGGTTTATTTTGTTTGCAGAGAAGTATTTGAGAATTATCAGTCTGAACACTTTCAAGTAAAAAATCTGGGTTGTTGTTCCCCCTCTCCTCCCCTTGTAACTGCCCTTCTCTCCCTGTTTATTTGAAGGCATGATGCAAGTTTTAATGGAACAGCTAGCAGGGAAATGCTGCATTTTTCATTGGGGTGATACATATAGAAAGTGAGAGACTACTGAGTCAGGCACAGTTTGCTGTTTGTCACTGCCTAAAACCATTAACAATATGAGATTATACAAGGCACCTGCTGAAAGATCAAAAGATCTTACTTGAAACCCTGGAGAGTTATATTAAAGGCAGATTTGTAGCCTGTACCCTGCACAAAAATAAAAAATTATTTCTTTTTCTGACAGCTTTAATGGCTTGACTAACAAAGGCTGGAAGACAGCATGATTTTCCGCAGCTTGTCTTTGAAATGTCTGATGAGGAAGGGGAAAATTATTACTGGTATTGTTTCACAGAGAGGCATACAGTGATCACATCCTTTATTGCTTTAAATCTACTTTGTTCATCTTGGGGTGTGTGTGGATGTGGCAGGGCTCAACCAACACTGCAGCTTTGACTTTGGAGTGCTTCATTGCCTGATGTACTCAAGAGAGCTGACATGAGTGCCAGGGTCCTCAGTGTAATGTAGGAGGGTAGCTGGATGCATAAACCCCCCATTTTTTAAAAAGCCTAGCCTAACCAGCAGAAAGTACTGGTATATCTCCAAAACCCTGGTCCTCTCAGGAGCAAAGCTAAACTGTGTGCTGAAGGAGAGCATCCATCTCCAGCCTGATTTCCTTATGGTACGAGAAGGAGCAGAGGAAAACACCTAGTGAAACGCTGCTGCAAAAGGAAGAAGTGATGATGAAACCTGTTACTAATTTTTCTCTCAAGTTAGAGCATCTACTGCCATTTTGCACCTGACTACCACAGCCGCCTGCTGCTCTGCAGTGCCAGGTGACACAAGCTTGAAGGTTTTCACTCTGCTTTCACTTTAAGTAATCAATAATTTATTGGGCTGGAGTGGAAGAAGTACAACTGCAGCCTAATGATTAGGGGAGGTCTCTCTGGGAGAAGTATGAAGTGGGTTCATGTCCCTGCTCCAGTATATACTTAACAATATTCAGTCTGGCAACAAGCTCTTTCTGGGTCTGCTCCTCCCTAGGTTACAACTGAGATCAAGGTGCAGCGAATCCTGCTCATGTTTACTCTTTCTCTTCATACTCCACTCCTTGTAGAAAGTGAGTAATCTTTATACTAGAAAGATTATTAAAGTGCCGCCATTGAAATACTACATGGTCTAGTAGCCTGAGTCTTTATTCTAGTAGGAGGAGGTGGAAGTTCCATCACCTTCAATAGAAGATGAAGATTTGCTGCTTGTAACCTGCATGCACATGAGTGGAAGGAGATGACATGTCTCCATGTACATTTTCATTTGCAGCCTGACTGAATAGCTGTGCTTTGTGAAAACCTGTGTTCTCATGGAAAAAGGGTGTCATGGTTTTAACTGTCCCCCATCCCCTCCCACCCCACCCCCACCAGCAGCTAACCATCAAAGGGAAAAACTGCAAAAATTATTCAGAGCAGCTCATTTGGAAGCAGCCCAGCTGAAAGTCTAGCCCTAATTTCTGAAGTGATAAATCGGTCTTTCTAGGGTTATTGCTAAGTTAACCACTCTGTAAATAGCCAAAACCAAATGGAAGGAGTTTGATACCTGTGGAATCATCATATAAATAAGACACAAAAATAAATTCTTCCCTATTTTCAAATCCAACTCTATTAAAAGAACTTTTAATCTTTGTTCAGCAAAGTTATAAAACTTTTAAATCATTATGCCCAAACTGAATTAGTATATAAATATTTAAAATTATTTTCTTTCCTGCTGTAGCAGTGTTGCTTTAAGACTTACTTTTGTGCAAAAATGGCTACCCCAAGTAGAGAGTTGTGAATACGCTTGCTCTTGGTGTGTTTTGGCCATGTCCTTCCACCTCCTGTGGTTGCCAAAAGCAGTCACAACAGCCATGGATGCTGCCCCAGGAGGGTTCTTCAGTGAAAAGGGATTTCCTGGTGGCAAAGAATCAAGGCTTTTATTTGACTGCCTGTTCTTGCTGTGGGGGGTGTTTGGAAAAGAAGGCTGCAGTTGAAGCACCTCTGAGCCCTGCCAGTCCCTGCTGCTGTAACAGACTGTTGGAGCGGTCGGCACTCAGGTATGAGTTAAAGCAGCTTTTCAGTGTCTTCCGCTTTGTGCCAGGGCTTGGGACAGATCCCAGCCGCCCCCAGAATGCAAACAGTGTAGAGGTGGCTTAATTCCCCTGAGTCTGGCACAGTATCATGACTACTGGGTTTGAAAGCACTTGTAGTGCTTAACAGCAATTTTCCAGTGCTTTGAATATGACAGTGTTACCTTAGGAATTCTTCCATCGTCAAGCCATTGTCCGGGCTCCAACTGAAATGCTGTGCATTTCAGGAAGAAACTATGTATGCATTTGTAATGGTTGTTTGTGTCAAGCACTTTTGAAAGGTTTTTGGTCTTTATATATTCCAGTCTGAATAGGATTTTAGACCGTCAGGGGTTTGAATGGATACAAACAGATGTTGATAGAAGTGATAATTTCAAGGTGCTGAACAGAGAAAATTAGAATAAAATGAGCACCCCTAGAAAAACAAGGCATGAGTTTCATGAGACAAGCTTTCAAGAGAAAACAGCAAAGAATAAGACAAAAAACAAACATCACCACCCACCCAAAAAAAACCCAAAAAGCCCCAAAGTCTATGAGAAAAGGAATACATGGTAAGCTTAAGAATTAGTGGGGTTTTTTAATAAATAAAGAGTGCTTTTTCAAAGCTCACTAAAGAGGTAGGTACAGGCTCATTGTGCAGTCTTTGTGCTCCTCCAGGAACACAGAGCTTTAGTTCAAGTCAGTCACTCGTTTCAAATATATCACTTTAGTTTGGAAGTTGGCACATTAAAGCTAAAATCAGTGAATGTGTTTTAAAGAGCTTTTTGGCTTGAATAGAGATTAGAAAGTTCTTTCTAAACTTTTTTTTTTTGAGTCACATATGATTCTTCCACATTCATTTTTTAGCACATTATTTAACCAATTGATTCTTTGCTGAGTGATTGTATAATGCAGGAGATATTCCAGGAACTAGTATTGCATATCTGATGGGAATAGCTGTATTTAAATTCCCTAGCTTTGTGTCTGAGAGCATTTACTTTCTTTTGCCTCTACTATTGTCAGAAGTCATCGTTTTCCTTCCAGATCCACCCAGAAACTATCTGACAGAAGTCTGATGATCCCCTTGCCAAACATTGTATCATCTCACATTCTTTTTATGAGGTATTTTCTTAAAACTCTGAAGCATTGAAGAGCTATTCCTTTCTCATTTTACATATGGCTGATTGAAGCAGAATTACAAGCCAGAAGCTAGTGTCTACAGAGCCAGATTCCCAGGTTGGAAACCACCCAGTCATTCCTTTTTTTCTGGAAATAGGGAAAAGAGAAGCTTGAAATTACCTTAGCAGGTTGATTGTCACCTTGCCAATAAAACCTTTCTTCCTAGAAGGGTTTTTTTTTTAAAAAAAAAAAAAGAAAAAGAAATAGCATGGAATAGCCAAATCTCCTTTAAATAGAATAGAATTCATTGCTGGACGGTTCTTAAATTTATTGTTCAGTGCAAAGAAATGTGCTTATTAGTGCTTATTAAATTGTTAAGTGTTTTTCTTTGGTCATTCCTGTTCATATGGAATTATCTAGGGTACAGTCAAATAGATATTAATGGGTTGTGAGAGCCATTGTTATTCCATTCTGAATGCTAAGTCCTGCTGGTTCCTTTTCATTACTCCTGCACTTACACAGCTGCAAGGTAGAGTTTTCTCTATTTCTATTTTCTACTGTATTTTCCCTGCTGATTTTTTTTTTTTTAACACGCTCGTTGGTTCTCTTTCAAGTACAGAATAAATGGCAATTAGTCCCTTGTCTGTTTTGTGACTGATCCTTGAATCTCAAGGGTGTAAAACCCAAGAAGCTCTGCAAGTTGTGCTCAGCTAAAAATCGAGATTCTGGCCTATAATATTTATCTTTTTTACACTGGCAAACTTTGAATCTGATGAAAGAGGCTGCATGAGAACAGAGCCCAGTGAGTGCAGAAGAGCAGATGAGATTAAGCCCATTTGTCACCATTACCTTTGTGGCATCTCCTCTAGTAAATAGAGCGCTTCTTCCACTCACATTCCTGCCAGTTTCCTGGTGTCCACTTTCATTTTGAGATGAAAAGATTCCGATTTGATTTTCTTTCTCAGATCTACATATTGATACTGCTCTGCCCTCATTGTAGTTCTTACCAGCTCATTCTTGCTAATATGCTCTTACAAAATTTCTCATAAATGTTTAATTCCTAACAATAGAGTACCGGAATAATTTTCATGGTACAGAAATGTTCTGCTGACCAACTTACCGGAGTAAAAATGCTAATATGACCCTTGGGTCAGTCATGCAGCCGTCTTTAATGTAAATTTAATACAGCGATTCCCCTGGAGAGGGAAGATGGCAGGCTTACCAGAGCTGCACTGAATCAAGGTATCAGTATTTAGCAGCCCCTGGTTACTAGGCTACTGTTCACCTCTGAGACGAGAAAAGATGATCACAGAAATGCACTTTCATGTTATCCATCACATATACGACTGGCTATGTTGTATGAAGAAGGTATTTTACAGATTTGATGAGAGGTTTAAAAATAATAAAGAGCTGGAAGAGAGAGGGCAGGGGGAAAGGCAGAAGACACTGAGTTCCAGAGTCTTGCCCCGTTCTCCAATTGTTTCTCTGTAGAAAAACCACAAAAAGCCAAATCCATACACTCGATATCAAATAAAACATCATATTTTTCATAAGCTGAATAGATGCCTTGGAAAGCAGCCAACAAGGGAATTTTCCACTTGTGCTGCCTTTGCAGCCTCTTTCAAACCTACTGTTAAGCAGCAGGGGCACATACGCACTTCACTCCCTTTTCTATTATGCAGCTATGACACATTAAGCTCCTTGGAATGGTATTCATATTTTATCAGCTCTCCTAACTTTGGTTCTTTATTTATAACGTGCTATGACTTCTTTTTTTTTTTTTTCTCTCTCTCTTTCCATTCTGTATATCCAAATTTAGTAAAGAAAGAGAAGAAAGCAGTTAAAGATGAAGGAAAAAAAACAAACCAAAAAACCCAAACCCTTCTATGAATTTAATCATACCCTTCAGGTGGAGTGTATCTTTTCACCCAGTGTTAAAGAACACAGCCCATCATTATTTTCACTTTCCATACGCAGCTTGCCATGGCACCCTCTGCAGGTCATACCAGATTTGCTAAATATTTTCTATAGCATCTTAACTTTGAAGAATAGCAGTTTTTATTCCCTGAAGCATGATATTTAATCTGTGTCTGTGATCTGCTGAAATGTTGAGCTTCCTGCACAGGAAAGTACTGAAGTATCTATGCAGACTTGTGCTGATTTGCAAATGCAACGACACAGGCTTGACAAAGACTCTAGAAAACTGCTTATATGTTGGTTGCCTTGTTTTTAGAAGCTCAGGAAATCTCTTTGTGGTATTGAGGAAAACATTGACAAACTGATGCTGATACTGCTATCTCATAATGTTGAAAGGAGTCAGTAAATTCCAACAGGACCTGAATTTACTACCACTACTCCACTAACCACTAATCTGAGCAGCTAAGGAAAAATTAAAGACCCTGCAAGAACACTTTGTGTAGGTGGAGAAATCGGTAACATGAGCACATTATATTTTTGGTATAATCTCAGTCTGTTTGTTTTGTTAATAAGTCCTAGTTTTCTGAACATAAGAGAAACATCCATCAAACATTTTTTCCTGTTCTGAAATACCAGGTTTGCTACTCCAGTAACATCTGTCCTTAAGAAGCCTTTCTTTCTCTCTCTATTGCCTCCTACTTCTATCATATATTTAGACTTGTTTCCTAGACTCTGATTCCACAAGCAGGAAAACATTTCTCCCCAGCCCACACAGGTCAGCCCTGCCATGACCTGAGCCTATAGGGATGGCTAGTGAGTCCCAGGCAGAGCTGGGTTATTTTTGATGCTGAACGATAGTAATAGCTCTCAGCACAGGCACCTGGTATGTGAAGGTAGTCACGGATACATGGAACAGTGTCTTAATACACCAATGGATGCCAGCAAATGATTGAGATTTTATCAGCTGTTTGGTGAGACTGCGTCTCAGGGAAGGTGGGTGGCAGAGGAGTCGAATATGTTTTCTTTTCTTTTGCTGAACAGGGTTTTGATGTTTGCATTATTTGGAAAGCTTGCATGTCCAAAGATAAACCAGCCTCTCAAAGCTGGGGGAAAAACATAAAGAGCGTAGAAATCTCAATCCTTCCTACTTAGAGGATACTATTAATGCAAAAGTCATGAAACATTGGTTATCACTTAGTGGATGAAGAACTGTGTTATACTTGCCAGAGCAATAAGAGTGTATGTGGGGCAGATGGCACAGTACCTTCAAACCCCCTTCTCAGTGTGGCAGGGCTGCTGTTCTTGGGGAACAAAACAGGACTGAACTATGGATGGCAGTTCAGCAGAGCACTTCCTAAGTATTTCCTCAATATTAAGCACATGTATAAACTGAGAAGCTGTGACTCACTGTCTGACGTTGTCTTGGAAAAAAAGATTACAGGTAAAATCTTTTTCCCGCTGGAATGATATGAAGCTAAAAATAGAATCTTTTTGGAAGGCTTTTGTTTCACTTTCCTTCTCAGATGCAGTGTCTTCCATCAAAGAATTTATGAAACTTTCAATCGAAAAAAAATTGAAATTTGCATTTTAATCTCATGGGTCTGCCATCAGCTTTAGACAACATTGTAACTTGCAGGTGGACTGTAGGTGATCAAATACAATTTGAATTTCTTTGGAATGCCACACTCAGAGAAACTATGCTCTTCCAGTATAGTCTACCAAAAATCTTGTCCTGCTCTCAATGTGATCCCTCATTGTCAGGCATTTCTCAAAGACCCTTGCAACTGCAAAATACATCACTTATATTTCCTCACTTTAAGGACAGAAAATGCACAGTGCAGGAAGACAGGGAATTAAGGCCTTCAGCTTACAGAAATGAAAAGAAATCTGGCTTTACTCCGAGCTGGCTTTGACCTCAGGAAGGTATCATTAGATCTGTTGATTTAATTAAAACTTACCTGTATGTTTCTCAACTTCGAGGACCAACTTTCAGTTCAGTGTTCTTGAACTTTGAGTTTTATGAAGTAGTTGTGAAGAGGGAGTTTGAAGGATATTAACTCATTTAGGTGTAAAGGTTCATAACCTCTTACAGCAGTCTTTTTTTTCTTTATTGTTGCCAGACATTTTCAGCTGTACGCAGCGAGCAGAGCTGAGTATGACTTTGAAGGATATGAGGATAGTTCATACTCCGTGATGATTCTGAAGTGCAGTTGTGCTTGTGGTGTTTTGTTATTTTTCTTGCTACTGACTTCTATAGATTAAACCATTCAATCTCTCTTGTTTAATAGAAAAGTCAAGAAAAATCTTATTTTAATATCATGTATGGAGTGCACCTGTCTGTTACACACATGAATGGACAGAACTAAAGCAATGAACAGCAAAGATAGAACTTGAAGCCATATTCCCCATGTGAGAATCCCTCAGAAGTTGAGATCCTCTAACTTCTCTAAGTGGAAAGTCTGATGAATACTGTCATGTTTGTATATGTGTGAGAGTAATTTCAGAAACAGGAGATGACTCCTCAGATGCTCCTATATCAAGTTAAAAGGTTTTCTCACTATCTCATGTCATGTAGATGACTGGAATACTGGGAATAAACGTTGTAGCAAATTTTCAAAGAGCTTCCTAGCCAATGTCATTCCCTGGATAGTCTCCTGAAATCAGCTTAATTTCTCCCAATTTTTACCAGTTTAACTAGGAAAAGAGCTTGGCACTTTCATCATTTTGCTAGAAAATATAAAATGTCAAGTAGCAATTCAAAAAATGTCTGTAGGAACTTTGGTTTTCTGCAGACAGCTTTTTTTGTTTTCAGTGAATTTTTGTTAGATTTTAGAGCTGTTGAAAGAGGCTACAGAAAGAGAGAATGGAATACGCATTTGAGCTACTGGCCTCTTAATGTGGGATCAAGCTTCTTTAAAGTCACTCTAATTTGTGAGTTGAGATCAAACAGTCAGTTTAAGATAATGAGTGTAGTAAATTCAGGGAAAATGCTTTGATTGCTCAGTGGTGCAAGGATTTTTATTTTTTTATTTTTGTAGAAGGAAACGATCTCCCAGACATACTACATAAACATCTTGATTAACCATTTAGCTTCTGCATTTTAAAGATAAGGTGAGCTACAAAATGGCCATTGCGAGTAATTGTCCTATTTTACATGTGCCATGCTCATCAACATGTACGTAATGTCTGAGCTGAAGTGTGAAGTAAAGTGGCCTGGGCTCTGACTGTGATGCCCAGTCTTGGACCTTGCTCATTCTGATATCCCTGCAGACCTGGAGATGTGCTGGAATGAAGACCTGATAGAAAGAACAGAGGCATGACTTAAAGCCTGCTTGTAACAGTGAGAAAGTGATGGATATAAATGTGTCATGTTTACATCAAAGGTTATTTTGTTGAGGAGTAGAATTGCATAATAAACAAAAGTTAATTATTGGATGCAAACGTTTCATTGTCTTGAAACTATTTGGTTAAGTGAGAAGTACAGCTTAAGCACTTTTAATAAGAAGTCTTCTTTGGTTAGTGCAGGCAGAATTCGTGAACTATTCCTGTAAGTTTAAAATGAGATTTAAATAATTTTAAAAGGTTTACAGGTTTGAAAGCTATGTTATACAAGACAATTATAGAGCTCATTAATGCAGACAGAATTGGTCTCAAGCTGCAAGACTGAAGCCTGAGGCTTTGTTTCAAATAACCTTAAATGTGAGTTTAAGCTGACAATAAAAAATGTGCCTAACTTTCTTTGGCATGGAGGGAGGAAGAAATCATGTTGTGGAAAGAGACTATGTATAAAGCATAGCAGGAATTTTGTTTTGATGTCTACACTATACTACCCTGAACTAAGTGCTTTCACTTGTTATGCAAACATCCCCACCGTTTCACACATCTAGTAATTATAATTGATAAAAAATTAACTTGAGAGAAAAAGAAAAAAAAAAAGGCAGCATTGTTTATGATTTATACATTGTTTATTCTTATTTGCTTCTCTTTAGACACCTGGTTTGTGGACATCTTGTAGAAGGGAGCCTTGAGGGTCTTAAAAAACTAAATAAGAGGATTGGAAGTGTAGGCTAGTATTGCCAAAGCAAAGGATGCTTTAGCAAGCAACTTGTTTAAAATTAAAATCCCAATGTATGGCAAATATAGAAGCATGAAGTGGTGAGAAGTGGAGAAAAATGGCCTGAGCAGAGCTCTGTGCTCTTACAGTGAGACTAAGTTGTTGAAAGCCATCACAGAGTTCAAGGGCTATGAAGGTGATTAGGGGCCTGGAACATCTCCCCTATGAGGAAAGGCTGAGTGAGCTGGGTCTGTTCAGCCTGGAGAAGACTTAGGGGGAACCTAATTAGTGTTTATAAATATCTTAGACATGGGATGCAGGGGGAATTGGCCAGCCCGTTTTCAGTGGTCTGTGGGGACAGGACTAGGGGCAATGGCTGTAAGCTGGAGCACAGGAAGTTCCGCACCAACATGCGGAAGAACTTTTTCCCAGTGAGGGTGACAGAGCCCTGGGACAGGCTGCCCAGGGAGGTGGTGGAGTCTCCTTCTCTGGAGATATTCAAGTCTCGTCTGGACGCCTATCTATGTAATATGAGATAGGGAGCCTGCTTTGGCAGGGGGGTTGGACCCGATGATCTCTTGAGGTCCCTTCCAACCCCTAAGATTCTGTGATTCTGTGATTCTGTGAAAGATAAATACAGAAGCAGGAGTCTGGGAAAAATCTTCATGGAAGACGTGAAGAAATTAATTTAATCTTGAATAAACTTTCAACTGAAAGAAATCTGCCAGAAAACAGACTCAGGTAGGGTTTTTTGAGGTCTACCTGAATCATTAAAATGTTCCAGAAGAAATAGTGAAAGACTGAACACTGGTCTCTTGAAAATAATACATAAATCCTTCTTGGAGGGTAACCGGTATGGTAAGAAACAGAAAATCACTAGTTAAATTTTCTTTTTAACATAAATGATCTGGTGTTGACTTAGATTATATACGTTCAAATTCAGTAAGAGTCCTTACTTCCCTGCTCTCCGACCAATACCTCTTAAACCCTTTGTCTTAATAAAACGTCTTATACCAGTTTATCTACCAAGCAAAGCCTTAAAAACTAAATCAACTTCTTGTACAAAATGAAATCATATCAGATTACTTTTGAGGTTCGTTTAGTATCACATCAGCTTCATGTTAGGCCAAGAATATGTCAGTGTGATTCAGTACACATCCTCCCTTGTGAGGAATTAAAAATGTACCTTGTTCAACAGTTTCTGTGAACAAAAGCCCTTTTCTTTTTGCCTGATGGTGCTATTAGGAAATTGTTCAAGATAATTATAGGATGTAAATATTACAAAGTCCTGTTACTATTCTCAGAGGTTTAAGACAAAAAACCCTCAACAAAACAAAAAGCACAAAACCCCCAAACAACAGAAAAGCCCAATTCTGTGCCCAAGTTGTGTGGTCACGTTCACAGAAGAGGGTTGATATCTGGACCTTACAGATCATTCCCCCACTTCCCACTACCCATCCCTTTCCAAGTGAGAATTTACACATCAATGTCTACCTTAGTGAAGGTGGTGGCCTGAGGAAGGAACAGAGTTCTTTCTTTCCACCTCAAATCTATGCTTATGCTGCCTTCCTGTTTGACTGAGGAATCTCAGCACACATTTTTGCTGCTCGACATTGTTTTTCTAGTGTTTTAAAACAAAGTACCAACAGGGTTTTTTTAGGGTTATGAGAGGTTGTTAAACCTTTGCCAAGATGCTGTTGTATAAAATATGCTTCTAATTAACTTATCAGTTTTCACTTAAAAGCAGTTGATTTTTCCAACTGTGGACTTGTCACACATTTGTACCTCAGTTTTAAAAACACAACAGTTAGAATAAAGTTCTGAGAGTTAGTTATACTGTAAATGCTTGGTGTTAAGCGTATGTTACTGTTCTGGGATAATATAAAATGGGCATGATCATAAAACAGGAAACATTTTATATGCTTTGTAGAAAAAACATTTTTCAAACAGTTAAAAAGTCTTGAAGATTTGTGAAATCAGGTTAAAATTACACCTTTTTATTTATTAAGTGTTTTTATCATCTTTACTTTGAACCTTGTGCAGGTTATTGTAGGTTTTATTCTCATGAAGCAATGAGCAAAGCCAAATGACCTTCTCTGTACCTAGTAGGAAATAAGACATTCTAGAACAGTAATTCTTGGCGGTAATGGCTGGTAGCAATATAAAAATTACATTTCAGGAGATAATGACTACCTCTTTATAACAATATACTTCACAAGGACATTATTATTTTATGGAATTTGGAGTATTTTTTTCTCATCAGCAGAGAACTATTGCAAGTGCTGCACAAGGACTTAAGAAAAATTTGTTGTTACTAGAATGACAGAACTTCAGACCTACAAGGTGCATGGTACACCCTTACTCTAGTCACCTAATTTTCCTCTCTGTAGTTGCCACCTAATGAGCAGCCAGGATGTAGCACTAATTCTGTTTATTACTTAGTATCCAGAAACTTGCACTTTTCTGATTGAATCTCATTTCTTTTCTGGGAATGCTGGTTCAAGTTCATAATTTCTCTCTTGAAGGTACACAGAATCTCTGTATTGATGATGCTTTTCAATTTTGGATCATCAGGTATTTCATTAGAATTCAAAAGATTTTACATAGATCATTAGGAAGAATGTTGAATTAGATATTTGAAACTTCTTTGAGTGGAGAAATCTGAGCTTTCCCTTAACACAGTATCATCAAGCCTTGTCTTCTTGGTGCTGACAACTAAGAATTTTCTTGGAATTCAGTTTTCAGCAGATTTTAGACTCAGAGACTGCTTTGGAACTTGCACACCCGTAATTACAGCACTTGGTAAACATTAGCAGTACCGTACTGTCTAAGCAGGAGTTGATTCCCATTCATTGAAGAATGGGAAGAGCCCCTACGGCTCTTTAAAATGACACCTTCTTTCTTACTGTGTAGTCATAGCCTTATGTTTGTGTAGCTCTCACTTGAGTTCACTTTAAAATAGATAGGATTGATACATCATTCATCCCCATCTTTTGTACTTTTTTTTGGTATAATCTACATTCATTTTCCAGAACATTTAGCTGTGGCTGAATCCCAATTCTTCATCTTCTTCCAAGACTTACCATCTGCTTCAGAATACATATCCAAGCATGAAATGCCTTGGATATAAAATGATGTCATTTTCAGGACTTGCTGAGCAACTCTCTCAAGTTATTTTGCTCTTTCATTAATTAAA
>VZTU01026894.1:0-95815 GCA_013400835.1 Zapornia atra
TCATTTTGAGCTTCTCATCCACCTTCTCAAAAGGGCTGCTCCCACCCCATTCTCCACCCAGCCTGTAGCTGTGCTTGGGATTGCCCCAACCCATGTGCAGGANCCATTCTCCACCCAGCCTGTAGCTGTGCTTGGGATTGCCCCAACCCATGTGCAGGATCTTGCACTTGTCCTTGTTGATCTTCATGTGGTTCACACAGGCCCACCTATCAATCCTGTCAAGATGGTATCACTTCTCTCCAGCGTGTCAGCTGCTAGGTAGTGTTGGCAAACCAGCTGAGGATGCACTCAGTCCCACTGCCCATGTCACCGACAAAGACATTGAACCGCGCCGGTCCCAATACTGACCCCTGAGGAGTGCCACTTGTCGCTTGTCTTCACTTGGATATTGAGCTGTTGACCACAGATCTCTGAGTGCAACTGTCCAGCCAATTCCTTATCCACTGAACAGTCCATCTGTCAAATGCATCTCTCAAATTTAGAGACAAGGATGTTGTGCATGATGTCAAATGCTTTGCACAAGTCCAGGCAGATTATTTCAGTTGCCCTTCCTTTATCCACCAATGCTGTATCCCTGTCATAGAATGCCATCGAATTTGTTCAGGCAAGATTTACCCTTAGTGAATCCATGTTGCCCTTGATATCCCTGGCCAGACTTAATTGTATCAGGAACTTAGCTTTGCAAACCTGATCCTTGGCTGCTTGGACGATTTCTCTGTAAGCCTCCTAGGCTTCCTGTCCTTGCTTCCACCCTCTGTAGGCTTCCTTTTCTGTGTTGGAGTTTGCACAGGAGCAAGTTGTTCATCCGTGCAAGCCTCCGGGCATTTTTGCCTGACTTCCTCTCTGTTGGGATGCACCACTCCTGAGCTTGGAGGAGGTGATCTTTGAATACTAACCAGCTTTCTTAAGCCCATCTTCCCTCCAGGGATTTTTCCCATTATACTCTACCAAAAAGGTCCCTGAAGAGGCCAAAGTTAGCTCTCCTAAGTCTAGGGTAATGAGCTTTCTGTGTGCCCTCCTCACTGCCCTCAGGATCTTGAACTCCACCATTTCATGGTCACTGCAGCCAAGGCTGCCCTTGAGCTTCATATTCCCCACCAGCCCTTCCTTGTAGAACCAAGTCCAGCATGGCATTCTTCCTGTTTCAATGCATTTCAGTAACATCTTGGATTGCTTATGTCCTGTTGTGTTATCCATCCTACAGATCCCAGGGTGGTTGAAGTGCCCAATGAGGACCAGAGCTTGTGAATGATGAAGTGAATGTATTTTGATTGTATGCCTTCCAATTTTTTTCAGTAATGACAGTTAGCATTATCCACATAACTCAGGGTCAACTTAGAGAAACAGTTTCACACTCTTTATACCATGCTGATGGATCTCTGAGGATCCTGACAACCATCTCCCTACCTCTACAACTCCTTTTCTGACTTCCCCAGGATCCTCAGACCAGGCTGTCAACTTTCAGTGCAGCGATGGCTTCAGAGCTCCAAACTAATACCCATCTACTGCATTGCTCACATGTGCCATAGCTGAGCAAACCAGTCTGGGTAAAAAGAAGCACCAGAAGAAATGGTGCTCAGATCTGTTAGATCTCCATATGTTCCCTCTCAAGTCATTTCTCTGTTTCAGTGACAAAGCTGGAGTAGTTTTGTAACCACTCAGGATGTCTGTCTAATTCAAGAAGCAGCAAAGAAAAGAAGATTTTACATTTTGAAAATGCCAAGGTAGAAAGGGTAATTTAAATTGAAGAGTCCTATAATACTTCCAGCTGAATTAAAGCTCAACTCTGTGATAAGAGCAGATCTCAGCTGATGCATCAAGATCTGACAGTCCCATTAGTGAAAAAAAATGAGAAAAAGGGAGAAAAAAAAGAAAAATACTCACTACTGATGGAAAATCAAATTGACAGTGGAAAAGGAAAGCAAATATTTTATGGCTTTACATCATAACTTATAAATACTGATAATAAAGAGCAACAATCGATATGTATGATGCTGTTTTTCTTTGAGAAAAAAGATTGTCTTTTCTTTCTAGCCTACAACTACATTCCCAGTGTGATGTCTGATGCATGGATCTTTAATTCTCTTTATGCAGCTTTGGTTAGGAAAGTAGTATACTTGCTTGGATCCTCAGAGCAGCAAGCTGGCCTATGGCTCTAAATAGGATGTTTAAAATAAAAAATCTTTTTTTTAAGTTCAAGTCAACTGGCTCAGTCAGAAATTACTAACTCCAGCAGTCACAAGTTGCCAGAAATATCAAAAGCCTTCTGGGACCATCTTCCCCCTCTTCTCCACTACATATTGTCTGCTAGAGGGATATGGATGCAAAAAAGGAGGACCCCTGTCCTGGTTCTGGCTAGGCCAGGGTTGATCTCCCCAATCAGCCAACACAGGTGAGCTGAGTCAGCCCAGGTGAGCCCAGTTAGCAGGAGCTGTTTTTCACACCACCTGACACCACTTGCTCATAAAAGCAGGTGGTTGGGGAAGGGGTGGTGGGCTGTTCTTTGTTTCTAGGACAGTTGGAGTGCAGGTCCGTCCGTCCTCCCTTACTGTCGGGCAGCCCTCTGTAATTGTCAGTTCAGTAAGGTACTCTGTGTTAGCACTGGGTGTTCGTGTAACAAGCCATTATTGTTCTGTATTCACTTTGATATTTGCCAGTAAACTGTCCTTATCCCAACCCACGGTGGCTCTGCCTGTTTCTCCTCTGGGAGTGAGCGAGCGGCTTGGTGGGTATTTGGCCTCTAGTTAGAGCCAAAACCACCACAACCCCAAAGTACCACATGGATGTACTGGCCACCAGGCGTCATGTGAAGGCCCCATATCTGGGTCTTCTTCAAAACAGAAAATTGTAACCTAAATTATTTTGTGGGTAAAATTTCACCGTCTTCACAGGAATTATTTGAACTTGAGGAAGCATTTAAATTTCACTAGGATTCTAACACAGAGAAAGAAAATGCTTCAGTGATATACTTGGCCTCTGCTGAGAATTATAGCTTTCTCTGACTCACATGAGGAAGTTTTAGGAAATTGAAGCATGTAGAATATATCCAGAATGTTTCTTTTTTTGATCTCAGAAACCGCTAATGAAAATTAAAATTGTATAATTTCACTATGTCTGACTCATTCTTCACTTGCAGAGAGAAATGCTAAGATAATATTCAAAGCAAATCTTCATTGTGTAAATCCAGCATCTCATTCTTTAAAGGTGAATTGATGTTTAATGCTTGACTCTCATTTTTAATGTAGTAATTTTGTTACCTTGAACACCACGAATTGTCCAAGGAATTTAGCCAAAACCCTCTGGAATCTATTTTGAATGTAGTTGAGGAAAGGTGATACTTTGCTAAAGAGCAGCATTTAAGATGCATAAATTTTCCTTTAGACTTACTTTTTATTGTGATGTAAGTAGATTGCACAGACTATCATTCTGGGGAAAAAAACCAACTAGTGAAGAGTCCCAGAGATCAGGCATCCTGAGAACTGAATGTGTTGAGCAAGGAGTTCATTTGAACTGGTTTTGTTTTTCAGACACTGCAAATGGATGTAAACAAGCTGAATATCACATTGCTTCGGATATTTCGCCAAGGAGTGGCAGCAGCACTAGGACTGTTACCTCAGCAAGTTCATATCAACAGACTCATTGTAAGTACAAAAGGGCTGTGTATAATAAAATGTACCTGATTATTTGAATTCTCTTAAGTTTATATTGCTGTCAATAAGGAACAGTGCAATAAATTAGGACAGAAAAGTACTTTTTCTTGGTATTTTTTAACTGCACTACAGAAAAATAGATCTCCGTTACAAAACGATTTAAATTTTCATTTGAAAGGAAACCATTCTCAGTTACAGTCTAGATAAAAATTAAGTCAGATAAGTCTCTTTTCTGTCCTATTCTTAAGCAGATTGCTTTTCCCTTAGTTCTAATTCCAATGCAGCTCTGCATCACATTCATTAAGAAACACTTATTCGTGTTTTGTTTCTCAAAGGTTGAATATTGCTCAAAAAATACATGTGATTCTGCCTTTCAAAGGCACCTTCACAATCTATCCTCAGACTTTCCATTAGTAAATTAAATGTCTTCTCACCATATTAATATTCATGTTTTGCTATTCAGCTATAACAGTCTCTGCTCAGAAGTGATCCTATAGACTATGGTATCGTATTTGCAAAAGATGATGACAAATTTGCTTCTAGCAACAAAGACTTTTTAAAAGCAATTTTCACTGCATGATGTACTGTGTATGGTTAAAAGCAGATATTCTTAACTCTGCTGGCTTTTTAGAACAGCTTTACCATGAAGCAGAAAAACCCAACATTATCTGTGTATTACTAGCATTCAATTCACGCTGCAGAGGGAAGAAGAGTTATTTTATTTTATTCTACATGCAGGTTGAATATTGGGGAAGAAAACTGACAGGTTCAGCATAAAAAGTATTTCCTGCCTTGATAGCTTGATAGGATTGTATACATCAAAAAGGATTATAAAACTCCTTCAAATAATGTCTCTGTGGGATAGGATCAGACGAGATGTACAGCGGAAAAGATCAATAGGAATGCAATGCAGCCCTTTTTCATGTTCGCCAGGGATGTCACTCATTCGTGACAAGTGATGCTAAATCTCCTTTGTCCCCTGCATTAACCAGAATGAAAGGCTGAAAGACATATTCAGAGAAAAGCGCAATTAAATGAGAAGCATTCCAGAGTTTGGGATGCGTATTTCAATGTATTAAGTCACTTAGTAGCTTTCTTGCTATACTCTGTGGAAATTATGTAACTAAGCAGAAGAAATATGTTTATCTTCCTACTGGCTCCACAGCTTTTCCCTTTCTCTTATTATTCGTGATGTAAGGGAAGAGGTCATGTCATTTTGCACCTGTGTATAGCTCAGAATACAGCAAGTACTTTTAATTAATTAGTCTTCTCAAAATCTGTAAAAGTCTGCTATGATATTCTAGTGATATAAGAAAATGGGCAATTTTTTCCCGTTTGCTTTAAAAATCAGACACAGTCAAAATACACAAGGAAGGAAAATATATCTTAGGAGACATTATTCCCACTTTGCATCCTTCCAACATGAGACAGTTCCTCTCATGCGGAGTGCTGGCAAGCAAGCAGGGCACATCAAAATTCATTTCACCTCACTTCAGCCCAGTGTAAGCTGCTCACCTAGGCTCCCTGTAAAAGCAATATAGAGAAGAGTAACTGGTGGAGGAGTAGCATGGAGATCCTGATTATTTTTGGATGGATGAACTCAGGGACAAACTCCATCCCAAGGAGAGCAGAGGGCCTGCTAGCCTCATATGTATAACAACGCGTAGTGTGCCAGGAGAAATTTACTGGCATTTCCAGTGTCTCCTTAAGCTTTCCATTAAATCCCCTTCCCATAAAAGCCTTTTAATGGGCAGAGGAACTCCTAAACAGAGGAGGCATGAAACAGTGGGAATGCTGCTTCCCCAGCAAGCCTTACATTGTGCCTACCATCTACACCCAGAACCAGCCACCTACCCACATCAGAGACCAAGTAGGACCACTGCCTCAAATCATCTTCTTTAGCTTGGCACAGTCTCTGCCTTAAACTGATGCTCCAGACCTGTAGGTCTATTTTCACTTCTTATAACCCTGCTGAACTGAATAGTCCGACTGAAAAATGCCCAGTCCCACCAGGAGCCAATACCCTTACCAGTCTGATTGAGCAGATGCACCAGCAGCACATGTGGGAGCACATAGGGCAGCTTCAGAGTAAACATGTTTGTCCCTTTCTGTGCAGCTCTACTTCTGAATGCAAAACTGGACATTTTAATAGCAAAAGATGTCTTTTTCTTCGGTAAAGATGATGATGCATATTCAAGATGAAGGGAAGGAGGCAGGGGAAATCAGGATTATCCCAGTTTAAACTGCTCTCTTCCATCCCATAACAATGAATAGCAAATAAACAGAGGTTCTTTCCTGAGCAGGCAGCAATGGAGGCAGTGGCTCCATGCTTACTTACCTTGCATGTAGAGCCCCCCAGGTCTGGACTCAGTTAAATTTGCCATAACTCTGTGGAACCTGGATTCCCACACCCTGTTTGGACATCAGCACTGTCTGGAGCAGCTCAGTTACTCTTCTGGTCTATCGAAACCAGAGCAACCTTCTGGTAGTCTCTTCTTTTGCTCCCTTTCAACAGAGTGATCATCATTGACATCCCGAACACAGCAGCCCTTGTGCTACCAGGGTTGCGTCAAAGACACCAGGGCAGGAATTAATAGAGGGGAGGGTAGGAATTCTCAGTTTACCCATTAAAGGTAAACAAAACTTTTTGAGTCCTTCATTTAGTTGTGCCATTTTAAGGAGTCGCACTGCAGTTGACTAAAAGGTTTTTATACCTTGTTGTGGTATGTGCCTGCAATGTGTTGACACAGGATGAGAAAGCAGTGCCAAAATACCACAGCATTCTACTAAGCATTCCTGTTTAAGGACCACCTTCTAAAACAGGGCTGCATTACAGAATTTCAGCTCAGATCAGATTAACTACCTGCTAAAAATCTCTGCTGGCACTTTGCCCTTTACCCCTAACCATCTTATATGGACCTGTCTGGTTTAATAGTACTAGATTCAAGAAGACAGTACCTTGTCAATCATGCCCATGTATGATATTTGCATTTTCTTGCACGGCCATCTGGGATTTAAGGAGTTGGGGAATAGGTAGACTCCCCTCACAAAACAGGCTGAAGCATTTATTTTCCATGCTTTTGCTTTTGGAATTACAGCTACAATCTGTAGGCAACAGAGATTAGATAACATCAGACCCTTCCTATGACTCTGCTTCTTTTTCTTTTCCTAGGGGAAGAAGAACTGTGTGGAACTGTTTGTGTGCCCACTGAACAGAAAGCCAGGGATTTCTGAGGCGCTCCCATCTGAAGAAGTGCTGCGTTCCCTTAATATCAACATTTTGCATCAGAGTTTATCCCAGTTTGGAATAACAGAGGTCTCTCCTGAGGTTGGTTATCAATTTTCTAACCTGTAGATCATTACAGATTAGGCAGTTACTACATCCCTGGTAGTTTTCAGGCTGAGGTTCTCAAGCACGAGGAAGCAAACATATAAGGTAAGATGGCATTACTGCTATAAGGCAATTATACAACTAGCTGTATTATGCACTATTAAAATACTTTAATAGTGCTTCATTAGGCTATTTAAGCTTTAATATCCAGGTCTTCCTCACACAGCTGGGCTACCATTGAAATCAGAGTTTAGATCCCAGGCATGCATAGGGGTGCCTTAAAGGAAGTGAGCCCAAGGACCTCAGGACTATTAATGCGGATTGGCAGGTGTGACAATTTCAGTAGAGAGATAAATGAAATGCAGATGTCATATGTGAGCATTAGCACCTGTGTAACTTGTATCTGTCATGATTTTGAATAACTGAATTTGTACATTGCAACCATGCTTCTGTCTATTACTAGGGGAAGCAAGAGAATTATTTTGTTTGCCTACTCCAAGAAGAGGGCAAAAATAGAATTTGTCGCTATTGTTTATATGTCTACATCCTTTTTATTTTTAAAAAAATCTGTTTCAAAGCAGAGACTGCACTGCCCTTTCCACAGTGTCTAAGATATTACCAGTGAGAGGGACACCTAATTTTGGGCTGATCGCTTGAGATATACACAGCAAATAAAAAAAAAGCAAAGGCTTTTAGGAAAAGAAATCACTGAGGTCATGGACATATTCACATCACATTGCAGTTTATTTACTGTCTTAGAAGTCCTTACCTACATATAGAGTCTCAGAATTCAGCATGAGATCCAAATGATTTCAAATATATTATCAAGAGTCAGCATTTTCCATGGAAGCTCCCATTTTTACAGAGATGTCTATGCCCAAAGAATTGGGGGGATAAAAGGAGCAGTTCTGATGAGCTGTGTCTATGGGTAAAGAGTTCCTGGGTTTTTTTAATGTCCAAACCTGTGTTTGAGCCATGGCTGAGGTAGTACTGGCTGTTATTTTCACCTGTATCTCTGCTGATTAGAAATGTTTTTGTTCTGTTTAAGTATTCTAAGAACCTGGAAGGTGTCTTTGGTACAAAAGAATGGCATATGAAATAAAGCCAGTCTAATGCAATTTTACATGCTCTTCTACAGCAGCCTGCCACTGTGACAATCAGCAGATTCTCAGGTTTTAGCTGTTCTAATACAAAACAAAGCCAAGCAGTGCTGTCCAAATGTCAAATCAGGTGTTTATAGCACTGATCAGTGACCTGAACCAAGCTTCCTCTAGGTCAGAATTTCCTTTGTTACTGAGCACATGAGTCTGACAGTTGTGATAGATGCAATTATCTGTTCCAACTACTTCAGTTACAAATAACACTTCAGGTAGACCTGGGACAAGAACATATATGAATAATAGATGAATGGAGAAATGTCATCAAGCTCTGAAAAGATGCTGGCAAAAAACCCCACAGTGCTGAACTCAAGATCTCAACTTGAGTTAGATCCATTTCAATAATCTGGAGTGCTCACATACTTGAATTTTCTCTCTGGGAAAAAAAATGTAGACAACTAGATGGAATCATTTAGAAAAGGATTATTTGAATGGAAGTTGTGCTCACTTTAACTCCTTCTAATACTGTTGGAGAAACAAAAGATTATTTTTATATTTTAGTTGCTGTCAGATTATACAGCTAAAGCCCTGACCCTGAAAAATCATGCAACGTTACACTTAATAGGTATTGCTTTTGGATCTCAATAAATTGTTTACATGTGTAAGACTTCACAGAAAACAGCAGCTAAAAGACAGCAACCTATAATCTTTACTTGCTCAGCTACTAACCAGTTATTTTCTCTCAGCTTGCTCCAAGAACAAATCATTCCAAAGAAAGAGCAAAGAAAATAAAAACAAGCAAACCTTTGAAGGAAGATACATCTATACAAAGCTTCACATAGCTTTAACAAATTATTTTACCCATTGTGTGCGTGTGTTCTAATTCCCGAGCTATCAATTCTAATTAAATCATGAGCTAATAAATTACACTCTTCCACCAAAAGGTCTGAATCCTTCTCAACTGGTATTGTATGTGCACTATGAGTGTGCCTGTGCAGAAGGGAAACATTTTTCACATCTTTCTAGGTGTGTAGCTGGCACAGAGATGTTAGGGCTGGAATTTGTCTCCTTTTTTTAGCTGCCTGTTTCAGTATGAAAGTCTACTGGCTCTCTCTCTCTAGTAAACAGAAGATACAGCAGGCAGTTCATCCTATCTCTGAGATAACCTTTCATAAAATTGCTTTGGTTGGCTCTAGAAAGTCTTTGTTTAAACTATCCCCCCCAGCTGTAGAGGGTGAGGGACGTTACCCTGTCCTAAGAAAATTTATCAGGCTTGTATAAGAAAACCTAAGTGGAAAACTGAAGCTCTCTGCTTGGAGTCTCAGTCCATGTGATACCACAAACAGCAAAAGTCTCAGGGGATATAGGTGACTGGTGCTACATTTCCATTCATTACAGTAATAATTTGCCACTTCACATCTGCTATTGCATTAATGACTGACTGATCTATTTTCAGTTAAATTGCCTGTATCAAATTTCATATCCTGGTTTCTTATTCTTCAGTAGCTGAACAAGCAGATCCCCTATATGCTTTTGCTCTAGAAACCGCTAGAGTCCTTTGCTGCCTGGTGCGGAATGGGATATGCACCTGTGGGAACGTGAAAATTTAATTTAATGGAATCATTGCCCTTCCAGGGATCCAGGGCAACCACAATACCTTCCCTATGTCCTTTCTCTACCAATGGCCTATTGTGGTTGTAGCACTTGCTCTTTTATTGTGGTCTAAATTTTGTGCCTGAAATGGGATATAAGATTGTGTTCTGCTCCGTGGTGCATAACAGGACCAGGAGCAGACTTCCCCAAAACAAATTAACAAATTGGTGCTTGGACTGAAATCCATGACTCGAGTAGTCCATGTTATTGTGGTGTGGGAATCCTGGCTTCCTAATGTCTTTAAATTGTGCTTAGAGAAGAAAAAGGAACTACTGCTGGGTATCAGAGATTAGTTGAGTAGAAGAGAACTTGAAGTGGTTTTGAATGACAGAAGTAACTGAAGTTACAGTAAGTAAAATAAGGATTACTGTCTTATAAGAGATAAACTAACTGATAACTGCCATCTGAGAGATAGCTGCCACCTGAGAGATGTGGCACTAAAGGGGAAATTTCCAGAGTTTGTGCCAAATTACACAATCCCAAAATGTGCCATTACATCCTCCTTGCAGAAAGCTTCTGTTGGTTTCCTTTGAAGTGTGTGATACTAACTTCTTGGAGAAGAAATCAAAAGAAGCAATCATGCACTTAAAGCATACAGAAACCGTAAATCACTGTACGGACAAGTGATCAAAACCAATAGCTTAGAAATTACAATAGCCTAGACCGACAGAGACGCCAGGTAGCAAAGCAGAGCACAAGACCATGCTCCTGTGATCAGGTAAGGCAGACGTAGTGTTACACCTGCACAGATGCACCCAGAGCACTGCAACAGGGACAGGGGCCCTGCAGGCCTGACAGCTTTGATGTGAAATCACAACACTGTGTTACACACCTGTGTAGGGTACAGAGTCTTTGCGGAGGTTTTGTCACGGTGCTTTGGACATGGTGTCACAGCGTCACAGCGTGTTTTGGACACACTGAGTGGCTGTTATCCAGTATCCTGGGAGTCTGAGAGGTCACCCACCGTCCTTTCGCTAGGGGTAGAAGTGATTTCTTGGCAGAATTTAGTTAAAATAGCAGAAAAAACCCAAAGTAACTCAAAATGAACCCTTTCTGATCTTGAAAGCAATCCCCAGCTCCCTGTAAGCTTTCCTCTGAGTTCAGAACTGCAGCTTGCTGTGCTTTCATCAGTGCTTCAACCCAAGGAACTAATTGGGGTTACCTGACCTAATTTGCAAATTCACCAATCTTCCAGTGAAGACTTACCTTTCCTGGCAGCTCCCGATACCTTGGTGGGATCTTTCAGTCACAGATTTTACAATGATTACTTCAGGTCAATGTCTCTTTTGTTATTATCAAAAACTAGCTGCTCATTTTACTAGTTTGTAGAAATAATCCACTAGTTTTCCATAAAACCAGAAAGAACGGAGGGGATTTTTAATGTTGGGTTTTTTTTCTTTTAAGTTTATAAAAAATAACTTTTCTAAACACTTTTGTTCCCATTGGGAGCAAAGCAGATACCTGTGTGGGCACTCTTCAGTAAGGGTAGCAATAGCCTGGGATTGTTAAAGTTACCCTGATTCTTGCCTGTCTTGAATTATGCTGAGTTTAAACCATTTAAATTAACCTGGCTAGTTCAGCCTGAATGGCTCACCTGATTGTGGGGATTCCTTAGGGAGTGGAGACACACATCGGGGGATGATACATATTATGATGATGAGTCTTCTTCCCTGTAGCCAGATTTGTTCTGGAATCTGATGGTGCCTGAGCTACTGAAACTCCCCTGCCATCCCACCTATTCTGGTATTCCCCCACCTTTCTCAGATGTGGCTTCTTTTTCATCTTACTTTGAGCTCATCCCTACCCTCTGATGACAGCAGTGGTACATTGCCATACTTCAAAAATTATTTGAAAGTCTTAGTGGATTCTCAGGCAGGGAAAGGTTCTCGGCTGAGAGAAATGTGGAGTAACATCAGTCAGTTGAGACACAACACATCTCCATGCAGGAGGCTTATTGCCTATTGCTGTGCACACAAGTCCTCTCTTTTTTTGCCTTTTCCCTAGCATTTGGCCATCCTGCAAGCTTCCTTCCTGGGCATAAACAATTTGTAGTGAGCGTGGCAGTTACCATCCATCTTATCAGTTCTCCCAGACCAAGGACCAAAGTTCTGAATGAACAGCAGTGACGTTTCAGAAAGCAATTGCTTATCATGGGCATGAGATGACTCAGTTACTGTAGGTGACAGACTCTTCTGTCATTAGGCAGCAGCTTAAGCAATGACTCTGCTGTCCTGCAGTTGGATCTGGGGGAGAGATTTCCTTGGTTAGGTGAAGGTACAACTAACGTGTTTCAAACTGATGTGTCAGGTATGTGGAAGTTGTGGAATACTTCTTTTTTTTTTTTTTAAGCTTTTTGAAGAATGTATTAATATTCTTTGAACTTTATTTTTACAAAGACAAATCTGGTAAAGGCAAATCCTTAATGCACGTGTGATTCGACAGGAATCATAGAGATTAATTCTCTTAGAGTCAGTTATGTATATGAAATCTATTATGAAACATTTTAAAAGTTTGGTAACACAATAAATTACAGTTCATTTAAGTTTCTCACCCACAGAGTCAAAAAATCCTATTTGCTCTTACTTTACTTTTAATGTATTTGTCCTTTCAGTGAAGAGGTTCAAAAGAATCCCCCATCTCCTCTCTTACAAAAGGTCAGCATGGCCAATTCTCCTTCGCCTCCAGCTTTTTATCTAGATTTCCTCCTGGGAGATCTGAAACACCAGAAAGCCATCAGGTAACCCACCCAGGGCCAAACACTTGGTTTATAACTAATGGGCCAGAGTTGCAGCTGCTGCTGTCACCGTGGGATTCCCATGGAGCTCAACAGGAGCCGTCCCAAGTGCAGAGCAGCTGCAGATTTGGGCTCTGAGCCAGTCTTGGGACCTGAGTCCTGTTCTGTGAGCACGGCAGAATAACCTCGCTGTGCTGAGGTAGCAGATTGCACAGAGAGCTGCTCCCCGTTAGAGTGGCAACACTGTTTGAGTATCTCTAGGGACAATTTTTGCGGAAATACTTCACTAGATTTCCAGCTTGTCTTTGAAAGCCCTGGTTTTTAAGTTGCTCACTAAACACAAGGCTGACACTTACAAACTCTGTTAGCTGTCAATAACAGCAATACTTTTAAGCCCAGATCATGAAACACTGCGTGATTTCACACACAGACACACAAACACACACAAGTTTTCTAATTGTTTCTGTGGTTTAGCAGAAGGAAGTACAGGCTTTCCATTCCGGTGCCTAGGGCTATGACTTCCAAAGAAAACTCAGTCAACTCCAGGCTGTACACATGCATTCTTATTTTTTAGCAATCAAGCCCAGGTAACCAAGCTACTAGTTATCTAAAAGTGGCAGTGTGATCTGTGAACTATCTTGCATCTGGATTGACTTTACTTGCATTGTCCTGGCCCTTTTCAAAGCAAGAAAGGTCCTCTTGTGGTGAAAGGGGGACCATGAAAACTACATTTGGATCCAGCAGGTTTTTGTAAGCTTGTCAATTCTTCCCCAGTCTATGATTTCCTCCTCAGCAATCCTCTCCACATGAATTCAACTTCATCAGGACCTCCTGTGTTTGGGAGGCTGATGGACATGAGGAGTTGCCTCGATATATTAACTGATATATGACAAAAGAACAAGCTAATCGGTAGCTAAGCAGACTTTGGAGCATGAAGTACCCATGTAAAGTGCCAGAGGCTCCCTGCAGTTACACAGGTCCAGTGAGCAGCCACTCATCTTTAAATGGAGGAACTCTCACACAATTTCCCCAGAGCAGAAAAAAGGCCACCTTGAGATGGGTAGACAACTCACTTTTTAAATGAGAAGTTTAATTAAAACCACTGGGGAATTTCAGTGAAAAGGAAACACCAAGACCTTGAACATTTACAGTAGAAACCAGAAGTTAAGAAAGTAACTTTTTACTCAGTCTGAGAACTGCACTGCAAATACACAATTAAGAAAAGAAAAGCAAGTAGCTGGAAGTAGGGGGAGCAATATCTAATGAAGCTGTGGTCATGGAAACACAAGCCAACATACTTTACTCAAAATATTACATTTCAGTTAGACTGAGGGTACATGTACCCTGTTTCTAATGCCATATGTCTATTTGGAAGCATAGTGAAATTCTGGTAATTTAATAGCCCAACCAAGTCCCTGCACTGCAATAAAGCCAAAAATAAATGCTTTTACAATTATTATTATTTCATAATCCCCAGGAGTTCTGCAGGAGTTCTGGAAGTTTTAGTGTGTACAGCTGTTTTAGAAATGTAATATTAGCAGGAGCCCAAAGATAATGAGATTACTTTAAGCATAATCAGAATTATAGATAGATGGATAATGAGATTACTTCCAGCATAATCAGAAAGTTTTACATATGCACATGTATGTGTGTGTGTGTGTGTGTGTATAGCTTAAAGATGACAGTGTCAGGGCTTCCCGGCTCATGAAGGCAAAACGGGCAAGTCACCTGCTCATCACTCCTGTGCCAAGTATAAACAGTCCCAAGGCTGGCACATGGGTTCCGGGGCCAGAGATAAACACTGGGGAGAAAGAGGCAGGGTGAGCAGTTCCCGCAGCCCACGCAGGAGCACTGCCCTTCCACCTGACAAGCCAGGTAGTTTCCAAGAAAGACCGTGAGTCTCGTTTGCTTACCTTCAACCAGCCCATGGCTCCTGGTGGAGGATTATATCAGCAGCCACGGAGGTCTTAGACCATCTCACCTAGTGTTAGGACCCCCTGGGTCGCCGGCATGCCTGCTCATGGACACACAGGGTGCAGGCGGGGTTCATAGGCGAGGTGGGCGTGCAAACAGCAGCGTTCAAAGTGAGTGCCATATACTGTGGAACGTGAACTGTGACAAAGCTGAGGAGGGTGATTAATGCCTGAGGAGAGGTATTTAATCTGCACACACTGCCGTGTAACTTTTTTTCTCTTCTTCTTTCTGTTTTATTGGTTAAAAAAGAAAAATGTTTTGCAAGGCCAGCGTGAAGCAGACAAAATCTGGAGCAAAGAAGGATTTTATGCAGTTGTCATATTCCTCAGCATCTTCGTCATTCTAGTAACTTGTTTAATGGTAAGTTTCCTTTTTACCTTTTTTTGCTGTTCTTTACTTCACGCTTTTCACAGTCTGAAGGATAGAGTCACTCATTCTTTGCATGAGAGGTGTTTTCTCAAAGCTATTAAAAACTCAGCTACAGGGTAACAGTTGGTCACTTCCATACTGCTCTGAAGCCAAAGTTTGAAGAACCACATTTCTTGATATATTTTGAGTTCAGCTGAAGAATGTAACTAGAAAAATTCTGAAGAAGAAATAAATGCCAGGGCTCTTAAATCTGCAGAATGACTGTGTAGTGACGTGACTGATGACTTCTCAGTCTTCTTACTAAGGTCCCAGTATCCCTGAAGTCGCGTTAGCTGCCTTTCAGTTTTAATCAACTTCACATTGATACAATATTGTCAATGCACCGTTGTTAAGAGTCTGTGTTAGCATTCATGTATCAAATATACAAATTTTATACTGAAATGATTATTTAATATATGAAGGAGTATCCTATTTTTTAACAGCTTTGCTATTCATGTTGTATGAGTTCAGTGGTCAAGTTTCTGAGCATTAGATGTGCTTCTAATATGCTGCGTATGAGACATGCAAGGGTCACACAGGTGAAGAACACTACACCACCACTTTCACAGGGTATTTTTTTTGCATTTTTTCCAGTGTAGTATCTTCCACTGTGCATAAATGTAAGAGTTTACTGAATTCTATGACAATTCTCAGCATCTTTGAACACATAGTATCTTTGAGTCTTTTGACATATATTGCTTTCAAACACATTCAATTTTTTTTAACCTGCTTGGATTTCCCACTGACAAACAAGATGGAAAGAAAGTTTAAACTGAAGATATTATTAAATGATCACATTTATAACAAAATCTTATTTAAGCTTTTAACAGCTCCCTAAGATTTCAAAAGCACTTATTTTCTCACATAATGTGTTGCTTTATGTAATTTCTACTTCCTAGTCATCTCCATTTCTCCATGCCATCTCACTCAAAAATCGGAGGGTAACTCCAGAAGTATTAACTTTTATTCAAACTTTTTAACTTTGGAGAAGCAGGTATGTTTGTTATTACTGACTATACAAGAGTGGTCAGAGATACAGGAGACATTAAATAATTTGGCTTGCTTATGGCAGAGAAAAGAAGAACAAGAAGAAACATGATAGTTCTCAAACACAGAAAGATTTCAAAGGCTGTGGTAAGGGGACTGGAAAGAAATAATTTTTGAAAGGGTGATTTGGCTGACTCATTAGAAAAAACTTGGTTATTGTATAGGTCACTAGATGCTGGAGTGCATTCCTTAGGGAAGCTCAGGTGGTTTTACCCATTAAGGGACTAGGCAATCATTTGTCAGGAATAGTTTGGGTGTAGCTGATCTGGAGTTAAGGCAGAGGTTAATACTAGTGCACTCTTTGAACTCTGTTCCAGATGGATTTACTATGATGCTGTGGCCTTTTCTATAGGCATTCCCCTTTCTGTCCCCTCCCGGGTCCAACCTCTATCTTTATGTGAGCTACTGTTTAGACTGTGTAAATGGACACTGCCTCAGATTTATCTAGGACTTAGTGATACATGGAGTATGGACAATCTGTAAGGCAAAAAACAGGTCACATTCTTTTTCATCCCACTTTATGTGTGGCAGAGAGGCAGATTTATGAAAAGTAGGAAGTCAGTTCTTCAAATGCAGCCATTGCAGTCTATCAGACTATTTACCCTCAGCATAAGGCACAAGGGCTCATCCTAAGTAGCTTTGTCTCCAGCAACCATATGAGACCACCAAAATGTGGCCTTTTTTTTAAAGTTACAGGGTGGGTGCCTGTTTGTTCATATGTGGTTATTTGTAGTTAAGAGGGTCCAAAAGCAGAAAACTTAGCCTGCATTCCCTGTGCTGAAAGCACACTGTGCATTAACAGCTTTAAGCCTTCTTAATGTTTGACTGGAGTTTAACAAATATCTGGCCTCTATACATAAAAATCTACAGTGCAGAGTATCGCTAAACAGTGTAATACAGCAGCACATGAGCTCAATTCAAACTTGCAAATTGTATCTCTGAAGCCTTTTTATGTATCAACTACTCCTCATTATTGTGGTATGGGAACCTCTTGTATCCCAGGACCAATTCATCTTATATGGAAGTAAGCACACAGCTCATTGCTATCCTCATCATCGGCTGACCATGGGCTCACTTCCACTGGGAGCATCATACATCATTTATAAAGTTTGCCAAGCAAAATGAAAATAAATATTTTTAACACTCCTATGTAAAACAAGTCTCTGCATTTTTTATTATACACAGAGAAATAACTGAGCCATCACCAAATTTACTAAATTTTTACAGTCTTTGACAGTGGGTTAAATTATTTGCTGTCACATTTCTTATTGATTTTGCCTGCTTAAATAAAGCAGTATGTTTGCTTTTTTTTTTTTTTAATATGTATGTATAGGTACCTGTTGAGTAATCTGGAAGTATCACCTTCAGATTATGAAATATTTGTAGCTAGTTATGATAAGAAGGATCTCTGAACATTTTTCTTTTTCCCACTTAAAAATATAATTAAAGTAGGATTTTTTTAAATTTCAAATAATGACAGACATGAGCTTTGAGCAACCTGACTTGTGAAAAATGTCCCTGCTTATGGCAGGGGCATTGGAATTGGTGGTCTTTAAAGCTCTCTTCTCATTCAAACTATTCTATGAATTTGTGATTCCCTGAACTTTGCCTCATCAACAAATTGTGGTGATCTAAATTTTTACTACTATCTGCAGCATTTCATGAGTTATCAACCATTATTTGATGTTTTGGGCCCATAGTTACTTAAATGATAAATATGTTTTCAATTTTCTTGATTTTACTTTGGCATTAACAAGAAGAATATTGAATAAAAAATGCATTCCAGCATCAAATTTCCCCATGACCTCTCTCTTGCTCTTAAACTTGCAAGTTTCAGGATTCATTAAGTGGTGAGGACTTCTAAAAGCACTTTGATTATAGAAGTAATAAAAGTATGCATATACAGCAAAATAATACAAGCTTACCAACTTTGGCTTTTGCCAGTTTAAAGACTTAAAATTAACAGCATGCCTTTCTGTCCTACTGCAAGAATGTCTAAGCTCACTTAAAATTAGAGGATTTGTCCATAAACTTGTCCTAGATTGCCTGAATTCCTTTATTCTGTTTCTACATAACTTTTTGTAGTGCATTTAAACCACGGGATCCAAATGCCTCCCAGTAACACATCAAACACCACGATTAACATCTGTGGTGGTTTTGGTCTTTCATCCCTTCCCTGGGGTTTGAGGGAAATTTTGATGGCTGATTTCTTCTCACATGTATACATACACAGTAGATCTGCTCATGCAGAGATGCACACACAGCCTGTCACACATGTCCGTAAGTACTTGTTAGAGACAGTGCTTTTAATTAGACTGAACTGTCTTAGTTTCTGTGGTTTCTGTGAGATTTTACTGTGCAATCCTGGGTGCCCAAAAACATTTCTAGGCAGGTGAGTTTCCATATCACTGCTCTGCAGAACCACTGTCAAGATCTTCGTCTTGGAGATGTTATTTTCATTGGGATTTCTTGCCAATCTCTGAAGATGAATAAAAGCAGTTTCCTCTGGTACTTTTAATGGGTAGGTAGGAGGCGCTGGCCAAGCTAAGGCATAACATGTCAGTTTTCCTTTGCAGAAATCTGAGCAGAGATGTAAGTAGTGAATGTCATGCTGTCAGCACCCTGTTATTCTTCTATATAAGCTGAGTTAGAGAGGAGGCAGAAAGAAGACTTATTTTTTCCTTTTGGATTGTGGCTTTCAACCCTAGGCTTAATACGTGAAAAAATTACAAGTGACCCACCCCTTGTGTCCTGAAAAATAGTACTTTATGTTGTTCATTTACGCCATGCCTCTTGATTATCCTCACAATGAATCTTCTGGGGTATCAGTAAAATATCAGTTTTCTTAATTTAGGGGTTTCATATGTGTTTCTATCCATACTGACCAATGTGTTTATACTGATTCAAAATATGATTACAGCTAAATTGTTCCCTTTGCAGAGCTTGGTGATTGGGTTGACCACTGTCTTTTTGGCAATTTCTGTTTGCTTGACTTTAACCTGGAATTCATTAAAAACATGATGGTCCTGACTACACTTTCTGAGGAAAATTTTTTAGCTCTTAGATCAAATGTGGTTCCTGAGCTTTTTCTCAACTTCAGCTGGTGGCGGACTACCTTCTTTCCTAGGAACTAATAATAGGGCATTAAAAAGGATATGAAAGAATACTAGTCCATGTTTTTGGAAGTAAAAAACATAATTACCTGGGTCTCCAAAGAATGAAACTATGTCAAAATATACCAGTAACAAGAAGATATGGTTAACATTGTCATGACTGTGAATGTTTGAGCTGTGTATCAGTGGGTTATCAGAAGCAAAAGACCAAAGCAATCACTGGAGGGAAAGAGGGTAAAAGTATTTTGAGCTTGTTTTATCTTTACTGATACCTGTGTCCTTGCTTCACAGTAGGGCTGTTTTCTCAGCAAAATAATGGCAAAGAGCAACTTATCTTATCCATGCAATTTAATTCTAAATTCTTCTGAATGAACAGATGGTTTACTTAGTTAAGTCTTGTTTAATGGGTGTATTCCTAATGACATTAGGTCAGCGCCCAGCTAAACCTCTAATGCTAATCCTTGAAAAAACAAACCCATCCATTATATCCAATCTTCACTGGAAAGCTATAGAGTGATAGACCTTTATGTGGTGCTTTTGGGGCAACAGCTGTCGAAGAGCTTCCAACTTGCAGCAGAAAAATGCTTTAGTCTAGGCTGTGTCTTTATGGCTTTGCAAACCAGGATTCAATTCAGATGCTTTATGGCAACAGATGAAGCAGAGTACTAAGTATAAGCATGTCTACAGACACCTACAAAAGCCCTGTAAGTGCCTTTCACCCCCTCTGCACACAGTACTTACAACAGTAATTCTCGTAAGTTTCACAGACTGTGAGGCACATTTTGAAAATGGCACCACTATGGCTCAGAAATTGGTTTTGCATTCCCCTCCTGAGAGGAAAGATGTGTTAACCAGGCATCACACGGGTTCCTCTGAAGTGACATTACCAAGCACACGCTACCCGCCAGCCCTCACCAAGCCAGTACGCAGCAACATCAGCACGGCATGCAATGGAAGAGGATCAGTACAACTTCTGAAAAGCTTTTGCTGCACATATCTGACATTCAATTTTATATGCAATAGGTGGACAGAGAATCCTGGTATTAGTGTATATTTAGACATCAATTTATTGGTAATTTGTAAGATACACTTTTCCGAACAGATGCTAACAGCTTCACAAGCCAGGCATCTCTTCAGCTTTATTCCACAACAGGTTATGTTTCTCTGAGGATATTGAGGGTTATCCTTATCCTGAGAAGTATTTCAGAGTAACAGCAGCCTACCATTCCGAGAGTGGGCTAGTAAAGTTTCTCTGTTCAACCATCAGCTCCATGCAAAATGAGCAAGAGCTTTTATGAACATCTGCTCTAAAATAAATTGAGGCTGCTGTAATTAGACATGTTCCTGGATATACCATGAACAGCTATTTTGTTTTGTGCCCTTACTGCTCTTGAGTTAAAATTCTTACTTTTTTTTTTTTTACAATTACTCTGTTTATCAGTTCTTTTGTAGCTATTTTCCATTCTATGCTATTTGCTCCTTTAATAATACAACTGCTGGTATTACAAATAATTACTGGCTCACAGTGGGAGCTGTCAACATCCCTACTGCCCACTGCCAACTACCTACTGCCACACCATGGTTTACGTAATGGAAATATTTATCCTGTTGTGGGAAACACCGTGTAACACAACCTTGTGCCTTACCTTCTAGGAATGAAAGCCACGTATATCAATCTTATCCAGGATTTGTTATACTTTCCTTGCCTTGTTTACCTGGAATTGAGATTGGGCTTTCCTTTCTGTTTCTGTAGGTTCTGTACAGATTAAAGGAGAAGCTCCAGTTGTCACTGAGACAAGAGAAGGAAAAGAAGCAGGAGATCCACCTCTCACCCCTTCCCCTGCAGACAACTCAGTCCGAGTATAAGACCACCAACAGCATGGTCCAGCCTGAACAGGCTCCAAAGGTTGTCAATGTTGTAGTGGATCCTCAAGGCCAATGTGTTCCTGAGCTCAAACCTCCCCTATGTGCCAGTCCATCTCCTTTCAGAATGAAACCTGTGGGGCTCCAGGAAAGGTAGGATGGTGCCTACCTGGCACATTGAGGATTTATTGTCCTTTGATCTACTCATACTGCATGATTTTGTATATGTCTTTGCTGTCAATTAATGGGAGACTTCACCATAAGGACACCTGAGAAGTGCAGTTTTGGTGTGTTAATGTCTGTCTCATGGGTATCCTCTCCTTTCCTTTTCATACGAGCAAAGGTCCAGAAGTTTGAGCTGAGATTAACTGCAGTACTGGAATTCTTTTCGCTAATTTCCCTTTCCTTTTCCAAAGAAATTATTTTTTATTTTCCATTGATTTTTGCCCGGAGATCATCACAGAGAATACAAGAGCTGGTTATGTTTTGCCAGACAAGACATTCGCATTTTCAGGGAGTCCATAGCACATGGGAAAGTTAGAAAGAAGAAATATTTGCACCAACTGAGTGCGTTTATCAATCTCATACAGTGTTTCCATTATCAGTTTTAGATAATTTTTCTTCTTAAATTCAGCTTTCTGTGGTGGTCAAGAGAGAGTTACAAAGAAGAGAAAGAAATTATTAGTAATGAAACCAACCCTTGTGTGCAGCTCCTCAGAAACACTTGGGCACCAAACCTTGCTACTCATTCTACCTTTCAAAAACTGGGCCAGTGCTCTTTTGACAGAACTAGTTACTCTTCCTGCAGGAGAATGCATGCTGACATCTGCCTCTCCTCTGTTAGAAACCTATATAATTTATTGCCTGATGGCTGCAGGCCTCTTTCATGAAGCATCAGTGTTCTGAATAACTAACGTAGCATGCAGCCATCCAGCTGAACTCTTCCGCCCCAGCACAAGAGATAAATGAAAGAACAGATGCCACGCAGATATGATGGGGAAATCAAAATGAAAAGGAGACCGAGTGGAGCCTTGTCCATGGGGATTCTCAGAGTTGAGCAGTAACCCTGATTCAGCCTCAACCACGGGATTTCAATGACAGAAATTTTATCAATGGCTTTATGAACCACAGAGCTAAGGGTGGGGGACTGATTCTGCCATGAGTAAAAGAGGCTGAAAGGCAAAGCTGTCATAAAACATGTAGTAATGTCACTACAGCTAAAAAAAAATTAGGGAATAGGGGAAGCAAATAAATACATTTTAATAGTTGCTCTCATTCCACAAGATCCTAAAAATAAAGCACAAGGCCATGCGGATCACATAACTAGTTCATAATACCTGGTACCTAACATAGCATATGTGATAGCTGAGAGGGATTGTAGTGAAGGGATTTGTAGAGGGAGTTTGTACTTAAAGAGTGGAGAAGAATCTTTTTCATTGTTCAAATGAAGAAATAAAAACTGTTAAGCTAGGCTTTTTATTTCCAACACCACAGATAGGAACTCAGTATTTAATAGTCCTATTCCAAATTTTACCCTTTGGAAGGATAATGTTCTTAGTCAGATATGTCAAAATGGAGAGCTGAGATACAAGAAGGAATCCAGACCTGATGTCTGATCAAATAACCCAGGCATTTCAGCTTATTCCTAAGGAAAAGGGAGTTGAACAAACTGAACACTTTGGTTTCTAATATAAGAGACCACTAATATGCCATTGTGAAAAAGTGAAAGCAGTTGTGATAATGTCCCATTCTGAAGTTCTTTTTGTCACATTTAACACATTAACACTTTATCAGCTCACGTCCACTTCTAAGAAATGGTAGTTTATTTCAAGCTCATTGATACAAAGGTCTGGGGATGTGAGGGAGAGAACTTTAGGGAATAAGTTGTCTTCTATTCCTCTGAAAGAGGCATCTATTATTCTATTTTATTTATTTACTTATGTACTATATCCTGTTCTATGAGCAAATTCACACATTTTGACACATGTAAGTACTGGAGGCAAAACAGAACAATGCAGCAACACATTTTGCCACAGACATCATCTAATGACCAGGAATGTGGATAGTTTAAAACCCATCTCCACCATTCCCCCTACAACAACCTTGCACTTGGCAACCTTGGGCTATGCTTGTCACAGATGGGAGCAGTGGAACTTACAGCATGGGTCTGTACACTATAAAAAAGTCTGCTCGCAGCCCTTTTTCTGTCAGTATGGACTGGGATCAAGCCTGGAGGCCACCTCCTGCTCATAGCCGCAGCTTGGGGGCACCAATTCAATAATCTTTCTTACCCTGATTTTGGTTTCTGCTAGAGGAAGAAGCTCTTGGCAGTCTGGTATGGCTATGGGAACTCCTTGACAAACTTATCACAGAGATTCCTTTGGCCAGATGGCTTGACAGTGGTTCCTGAGCAGCATTTTCTAACTATCCAAACTCCCTGATTTGATTCCTTAAGTGTGATCCATAGTCATGAAACACCTAACATGATCCAGATCAAATTGTATCTCTTCAAAGAGAAATCAATGGACAACAGACCAAAGCAGGGAGTGAACAACCGCTGCACCCAGCCATCTAGATGGGAGGCTTGTGACTGTCTCTGACGGATGGAGAAGAAAAGCCAGGTGATGCTGCCTCTCAAGTTCTCCCTGCTCTGCACGCTAGGTGCTGCTTTGAGAACATCAAAACACAAAAACAGGGTGAAACTGAGTTTTCACAAAGCACCATGTCAGCATCTGGCCCTCCGAAACCTTTCATTTAAAACAGGAATAGCACTGGCTGGTACAGAGGCAGACAGACTGTTAATCAACAAGTGTCCGTAGATCAAAATGTTTCTGGGAAGTTTGTACAGCTTCTTAAAATGCATCTTGCTTTTGAGTACTGGAGCTAAGTTCATGTACATTTATTTTTTTTTTGCCTATCTGGAAAGGTTCTTACTCAGCTATTTTATAAGGCATAGCTTCCTCAACAGAAACATTTGCACTATCAAATGTATAGAACACTGCAGATGATTTTTATGTGACACATACCCCAGTGCTTGGTGCCTTGAGTTGTGAGTGAGTGTGGTGTGGGGAAGGGGACACCTCAAGACACTGGGCTGCACTGCCACCTCTGTTCCTCCGGCACCCGCAGCCTCCTCATATCTAGTGCCAATGTGGCCTTTCATCAAGGTGTTCTCCTCTTTGGCTGAGGCTCTTGGAGGAGAGAAGGTGGTCACATAGTATGGAAGATAATTGACCTGTCAGCCTCAGAATGTGAGTTATTTTCCTGGATGCTGATCAGGGATGTGTGTCTGTGTGCAGAGTGCGATCAGGGAAGGGATGGAGCATTGGTGGCCAAGAGAGGAGGATGGACCGACAGGTGTGGATGTAAGAGGGCTGAACAAAGAGGCACTGACACTTTTCTGTGACCATTGATGATAGATGCTGGGGTAGGCAAGTGAAGGGCTGTCTTCAGAGCCTCCTGACAGCCTCTGTCATTCAGTGCAGAATGCCTCCAGGTTGTTCCCTTCTGGTGTCTTCACAACTGCTGCTCCTTTGCAGCAAAGACCTTCTCCATTGGCAACCCACACAGTGCTGTTACTGACCAAAGGAGTGGGAGAGCTAATATTGCTCTCTTGTGTGTGTCTTTGGTGATGAACTGCCACAATATCATAGCACTGGAGCCTGAATTTAGGACCTAAATGATCCTTTTCTCTTCCATAAGCATATCCATGAATATTGCATCAGCGTTTATTTTTCTAGTTAGGCTTATATAGGTTTATGTGAATAATATATACTTTTTTCTTCAGCAGAATAAAGCTTCATTTTATTCAGCTGGTTGGTCCAAAACTCCTCTTGATCTGAACGATCTTAGCCAAGACCAGAATCTGGTGAAGTGGGATGTGATATTTTAAATTTCATTCTGACATGTCAAGCATTGAAAATTCTTAGAACAACCAGTGAGTTGCTAAAACACAGGCATGATGGGGATATGAATATAAATAAGTTACCACACCACTGCAGTATTCACTTGTTCTCTAATTGGATTTACTTTTTCCTCTGCCACTGCTGCTGTGAGTCTTAGTTCTGGTATTATTTGTGACTAGGACAATTGTGTTTCAAGTAACTAGTGCACAATATACTGTTTTGTTCAAATTAGTTACTATCTAACATTCAAAAGTCCATGAAAGAGAAGAAAATCTGGAAAATAGCTCTTCTACTCTGTGTATTAAAAAACACAAACTGTGCTTTGGAAAGCCTTCTTGAGCATTTGTATTCCATCCCAGCCACAAATACCTAAAACTGTGGCTATTACATCTAAATAATCAGTGGAAAAAATCACAGCACTATGTTTTCTCAGTCTGTTACATATTCAATGGAAAATTATTCTGTCTAAAAGGGAGGTACTAGGGGCATGAAGCATTCAGACCAAGTAACATTTTAAGTGTGCCTCACGCTATTTTTTTTCTCTGCAAATAAATACAAGACAGTGGAGAATATAATAGAAAAAGATTTTGGCAGATAGAGAAAAAAATGGCAGGCAAATGAAATAATAAAATATTTTTTAATGTGAAATAAAAAAATCCCATGATGGTATGGAAGCACAGCTAGGACACAGGAAAACAGAAGATACTCTACAAAAGGTAAGTCAAGTCAGGCATCACCAGTGGGAGCAAAACCAGAGGGGAGAGGGCTTCTCCCTGACATCATTGAGCTACAGATGGTGCAGGTTACACTGATAAGTGTTCAGTCGAGCCTACAACCTCTAGAGAAAATCAGTAAGCATGAGAATTGAGAATGGGGGGGGGATCACCCAAATCATTGTCAACTGTAACTCCCTACAAGCATAATAGATAGCACTGAATCTTGGTTTGGACTCTGATTCTGAGAACTATACATGATGCTACTTTTCGCCACAAAGCAGAGCAACGCTATAAAATCCCTATGCCACACGTAGTAGGCTGTAATCAGTGAAATTTCTCTTACCATCCTGAAGATGCCTGTAAACTGACAGCAGAATACTTTTCTTCAGTTCTAATAAGTATTCACTGAACATACAGTGAGTATTGCTAACCAAGTATAATGAAATAAAAGTCAAAATACTGTGTATTATAAAGCTGCTAAATGCTCATCTCTCTCCACTTCCTTATAACATGGGAGGAAGAGAGATTTTGATGCAAAAGGCAATACTTTTTAAACTAATTTTGAAAAAAATTATTCACTTAACCCTTAGTAGTCTGTGGTACTCACTGACAAAAGATAGTTTGAATCAGAAATGTTTTTGAAGGAGATGCTCCCACATATAGTCACTCAGTTGATAAGGGCAATTATTGCTCTCTGTCTGCCTTTGGCACCCTTCCTCAGGAACATCTTGTGTTTTGACACAAAACTGTGGGCAGTTTGGACTTCAAGCTTGCAGGTAGAAGAAAATTCTACCAGTGATAATACTGAAAATTATTGTTTTCTTTTAATAGTTATTCTGCATAGACACTCAAATTAAACTATTGTTCCAGACACCTATACAGTCTTTGTGCCCTGTCAGTTGCCATCTGCTGACAAACACTGCGGATGACAAACACTAACCGTAATACCTTTTCTTCCCAGTGTTAGAAAAACAATATCTGTTAAAATGAATCAATATATTAACAATACTGTGTACCAAATATAGGCCCTGGTTCAACCTCATAAGAAATGTTAGAAACATGGTAAAATACCCGATATGCTCTTTACTTCATTAATACAGTGGCAGCTGCATCTCAGGTTATCACTGTTCAACTAAATCTCTGCTCTAATAGATGAGAAAAATATCCAACAATTCTCCCTGCTCCTGCTCTGATTTTTAGATCACAGTGCACAGTTGCTGCAAATACAGTTATGGTGCTGCTGATCTGTTATCTGTATACAAAACCGTCCATTGTGAGTAATCATTTCAAGCAATGCTCAGAACGTAGCACCTTGCCATTAGGCTACTGTAAACATGCCAGGTTTTGTAGTTTATGACACAAGCATGGGAACTTAATATATTTACAGGAAGGGGCCTTGAATTTCCTGGCTAAAATATACTAGCTTTGCATAGATTTGGAGGATAAATTTACCCTATTGTGTGGAGCTGAATATGCTTTCTGCATTCTTATTTTAAATCCTAGGGATTGTTTTCAGGAAAATGTCAGTGTAATTGTTCAAAGCACAGCAATGTGCCAACACAAAAGTTCTAGCTGGAGAACAATTTTACGGTGATATCCTATCAGAAGGAATTTGCAGAGCACTGGGGACCAGTGAACTGAGTTTGAAGTGGAAGGCAGGAACTCTTGCCCTCCGGTCTGTCCCTGTCACCAACTCATTAGAGTCCTTTGGACATGGCACATAAACCTCTTCCAACCGTGCTCCTGACCACAGGATAGAGACTGACTGGCTGGCATGTCCGTCTGAAGAGATGTAGCAAAGATGAGAACCTTAACCTGAAGTGCAGCAGAAGTCCTACATATTTCTGCACATCATTTAAGAAGAGTGAGACAATACAATAAAAAAAGAGAAAAAGCAACAAACAAACACTTTCTGAAGGACCTAAAAATGCATTTCTCTCATTTGGCAGACCTCTCAGCTATATTCTGTCAAGGTCTGTAAGATGCACTAATAAATTCAATACACCCAGAAACACTTTCAGCACTGAGGCCAGCTAGCACAGATTAGTTTGTGTCCATGCTGCCAACTCTCTTTACCTCCAAAAGAGCGGGGGCTGGATGCAGACCGCCAACTGGGAATGGTTTGTGCATGCACTGGTTCCCAAACTGTGCCAGCGAATTGCTTTGGAGCGCTCTTGTTGGCAAAAGCTAAAAACAAGCCAGGGCTGCAAGGCTTGAAACGTAGCAATATCGGTTACTGAGTTTCAGTGTCTGGGATTATTTCCTGGCACTGTTTAATTTCTTTTTCAGGATGCAGCTTGCACATGAAGAAGTGCACAGCTGGTATAGCAGCTGACATGGGGGGAGTAGACCTGATTGTGGGCAGCTGCTTATGGGTTTTGCCTTTTAGTAATGCTCCCTTCAGCACAGGGTCTCTTCGCAGCCTAGTGTCGTGGCTTCCCTCCTCCTCAGGCCATCTCTGCTCGCTGGAAGGCCACACCATGACTGCCAGCACCTGCACTCTGTGACAGAGTAAGGGTGAGGGATGGAGACCTGGGCTACTGAGGTGGGAGAAACTAGTCTAAATAATGGGGAGCATGAAGTGAGATCCAGCTCTGAAGGTCTCCTGCTCAGCACCTGAGAGGTCTGGTTTAGCACGTGGATTCATGCCTGGAGAGAGGATAATGCTTTACCTCCAACTTGGCATTTGTGTAATGTTTCTGTTAGTGCACAGTAACTCTGAAAGCTTGTCGCAAGGGCTGGACCTGAGTTGCACAAACGTCTGTTCTGTCTGACCCACTGCAGACATCTTTGCTTATCTGCAGTGTAGGAAGAGGGCAGGAATGTGAATTGTCCCCTTTCTCTGGAGGGGAAGTGAACTCAGGCACCAGCCTAACAAAGACCCTTTAAAAAACGTATTTTAACTATTTGACTCCTGGCAGGCTGTGGTTAAAGCTCTTTGAAGCAAAACTGTGGGAGTTGTTATATAAATAAACACATGCAAATAACTGTGTACCATCATCCAAACTTACATGCACAGTCTGTCTCCCTGTGTGTCTATCACCTCGTGCAACTTACTTCAGATGAGCACAAGTAGGCAGTACATTTCTGCCCCAAGCTCCATCTCTACTTTAGTTTGTCCCACATCCCCCCCTTTTTTTTTAATCCCCTCTAGCAAAGAAGTAACAGCTCTTCAAAGCACGTGACATTCATTTCTGGGAGTGGATGATTCAGGCAAATTATCCCACCCTTGTTTGGAGAAATTCTGGTGCAGCTTTCTAGTCCTCTTCTCTCATGTGATGGGGAGCACTCACTTTAGCATGCAGCCTATGCCTACCCTTGGTTTTGCCTTTACTGTCTTCTGAAGTTTAATCGGGAATTTTATAATAATTTTATTGTATTCCCAGGTCTCTTATCTGGCGTTTATCCTTGTTACTCCAGTTGCTACTGGTTTTAGCTTGTACACAGGAAACCGCAGTGCCAATCAGTGTCGTTCCCAAGGTGACAGGAAACCCTATTTGGTCGGATGTTGATTGTGCTTGTCTTTACTGCTCCACCCATCGCATTTTCTTCCTTTTTGGCTTAAGTTAAGACAAATTAATCAGTGACCGCCATCTGGTAGACAGTTTTGGTGGTTTTGCAGTGATTCGTCCCGCTGACTTTTGAAAAGTCATACACAGCTCATGAATGGAGGGGAAATGCCCATGTTAATGTTTAAATACTTCTTGAGGCCTGGAATCGCAGGGCCGTTGTTACCCTGGGCACGTGAGTTATTTGAGTTGTGTGAGTAATCCCCTTGTCTTGTCCAGCAGCAAGTTTGGGTTTTTACGTGCTGTTTGGTCAGAGGATTAAACTCCAAAGCAGCTTTCCAGTGATTGGTTACCCTCTGCCTCTGCTTCATTTCTCTGGTTGGCCATCCTGGGCAGGGTTTCTGTGACTGCTTCACCACGTGTCCTAACAGGCAGGCAGAGTGGGACACACACGGGAAAGTGAGGAGATGCACATTAACTGAACTTGAATGCTCTGGGTATCTCGGCTCAGTCCATAGCAGCATGTGTCCATCTGTGACATTTACAACCAAATGTATCACCTTTTCACCTGGGTGAGTTGGAAGTGCTCTGAAAAGGGATGCAAAAGAGTGGGAGAAAAACAACAGTTTCTTTATGAGATAAAGATTGGGTTGCAAGCAGTATTTAATACATTGCATCTTATGAGCCCTTGACTAGAACCCACAGGCACAGGCTTCAGCTGTACAACCAACCGATGCAGAAGGGAGCATCCATAGCAGAGATTTACATAGTTTTGGTATTCACAAGGGAAGTTGGTTTTTCATTTGGGGACTTTATAGAAAAATCATCTTGAATTAATGTTTGAAAAAGGGTAAAGCTTCAAATAAAACAAAAAATATTTACCTTTCATCTTGTTTTGGAGTGCATTTCTCACTGATCATGCCATTCCTTCTGGCCAACTTTTCTGCAGGGCAGCCTAAAGCTGAATTTAGCTCAGTTCCCCTTCATTTAAAACGTTAAGAACAGACTCAGAATGCAGTTAAAGAAAGAGAAACATCAAAGTGCCTCCAGAACTGCAATACAAAATATCCTAGTATATCTTTGAATTGCAAGAAGCCATATACTGGACAGTACTTACATCCCGCTTATGCTGTAGCCGTCAGTTAATATTCCAGGCCATGAGTCTCTTCTTTGAGTGGAGTCATGATTCATTTTGTTTCTGTGTATTGTCAGAAGAACTCTCACAAATGATGACATTTGACTAATTATACTGCCTCATTTTGGAAAACTCTAGTTCTGGAAAGTCAGCAGAGACCTCTTATGTGGTCAGAACCAGCAGGTGCAGAAAGCTTTACATTGCTAGCGAGCAGAAATGTCCCTTGTTTTCAAATACACCTTTGCTCAAAGAATGTTGCATGTAAATCTGTGGGTCAAACTATTCCTCTGCTCGTCAGAAATCCTCTTTAGCGTTTTCATTAATATAGTACCTGAGAACATCAGTCACAGGTCAGAATCCCTCCCTGCACAGCTCCATATACACACCAAAACAAAATGATACTCTATCCAAAAAGTCTAAACATCAATCAAGGCAGTAGATGCATACAGGCAATCAGGAATGCCTCAGGAAAAGAAGGATCATGGCAGAGATGAGGATGCCAGAAGTATGCTGTGAGAATGGCCCAGCACAAAAAATACTGCCCAGAGGTAGTAGTTGATTTCATATGACACTGACATTTCAGCCAGGTTCTTGCTAGAGTTGTTTGTCACCTTTGATGTCATCACATCCGAACTGATGCATCAGTTTGGTTTGATTTTGAACCTTATCTGAGTACGGCCAAGATGTTTCAGGAATGGTTTTACGATTTTCATACTAAGGGCAGAGAGACATTAATTGTTTAAGTGACTGATCCAAGGTGATATTGCAAATCAGTGTTCTACCTTCACAAAATAGTCTCAATCTCTTGATTTCTTCATTGACTCGATCTCTTCATTCTGTTTTCTAACTAGGGGAGCCTGTAAGAAGCTAGAGTGGTATTTTTTTCTGGGACAGGGACTTCCCTTATGTTCTCTATCAAAGAGTATACTTTTGATGCTCAACAAACAGACTGTATTGTTGTCATTAATTTATGGTAGCTATAATTATCCCTGTTATGTTAATACTATGATTTGATAACAGGAGCAAAACAGAACACAGTGACTTCAAATGACTGCTCAAATATGCGATAGGCATCAGAAGGGGAAGTAGTGTATATAATTCCCACACAGAAAAATGTCGTTAAGTACAATGTTTCTCTAGGGAACCCAGTCCTGATGCTTCAGGATGACCAATAGCAGCTCCCTTGAAAGCCACGCTGCCAGTGAGAGATGGGGCCGATGCTGGACAGGAGGCAGCTGAGCCCTTCCGCTTCCCACTGTCCCTGGCAGCCACATCTCCTGGCTTTGAGATGTCTCAAATCCTTCCTGAGTCATAGCAAATTCCACTGCAGGACTGCTGCATAGACCAGAGGCTTGCAGTTTCTTTCCCTGGATTTCTTAGTGGATGTAACAGCATAGCCTTACAACAAATGAAGGAAAGCAATCAGAACAGCAGGAAAGTACATAGCAGCTAATAAATCCAGTTCACATGGTCCTGGTTCGCTTTTGACTCTGTTTAGCTTGTTTGGCCTTAGTGGATTTATAGAGGTAGCTGGGAAGAGAATTTGGCCCACAGAGCACAATGCTGAATAGGTTTGTGAAAGAAGAAGTCATTGTGAAAAGCAGAAAGCTGGTATTGTAATTAATCCCAAGGGTAATCCTCCAGCTACAGAGAAGACATTTGCAATTTACTGATAAGATTGTAATAGAATAAATGTTTTCTGCTTCATCTCAAGGATATTCCCAAATGCAGATGGCCTAAATACCCCTTCTAGTCTCCAAATCTAGTGTTCACTATTGCCTGGCTCCCAGCTATGGAGTTCACAGTCCTGGGGCAGTGAAGGTGTCATAAGGTGGGCTAAGAAAGCTGTCCAAAGGAAAAATCCCAGAAGGGAAGAAAACAGACACCAAGGTGTGGAAGCAGCCTTTGGTTCAGGACCTTCTGACACTACAGATTGCTGCAGGAAAAACAAGTAACAGTGTTAATGCAGTAATCAGTAGCTCCTGCTTGTTTGTTCTTGTGTTCTCTGCCTAAACCTCCTCTTGCTGGCCACTGTTGAAAACAGGATACTGGTCAACTTTGCTCTTACATAGTACGCCAAATTTATGTTTGGATTTCTACAGCAATCCCTTCAATGTATGTTAATCTAACCCGTATTCATCATGAGCTGCATGGAGCCCTGGGTGTTGGGAATGTTTGTACTGAGAGAGAAGGGGCAGAGGTTGGGTTGGGAAGGAGTTTGGTTTATCTTTCACATATGACTTCTCCTCCTTTATTTCATAATACAATGTGTGTTTAGAGGAATGCTGCTTTTATCAGAGTCCTCACCCTTCCCTCCTCTATTCAAATTCATAGAAATGGATTTAAATCAAGTGATTCAAGTTTCTTAATGCCATGAATCCTTTGCTAATAGAGATCTATGAATCTGAAGCAATTATAATTATGTCACACTGAAATTTCCGATCTGTACCGACTTTTTGATGGCATGTATGAGGAAGAGTAGATACAGAAAGCCTTCATTCTGGCCCATGCCTTCATCTCTGGACACAGGCAGTTCTCTTAACTAGAGCCCAGCCTATACACACTCCCCTATAAGAATGTCTCTGATGAAGGCAGGCGATGACTATGGCCATGGCCATCAATGGATCTGCTGAACTCTGTAGAAGAGAGTTCCAGGTCACTTACCTGTGTCTGTTCATCAGCTGCTCAGCCCTAAATGGGACTGTACATCTTAGCAATCCATCTTTTAGAGGTCTATCTAATCTCTGAAGTGCAAGATGAAGTGTGCAGACATTTACAACTGTCTTTTAAAAGCACTCAAGCATTTCTCCATTTCAAATTGCAAAGCTAAGTGGATTTCCTAAACTTCATTTTCAAAGGGAATCCAGGCACTTTGCACAGTAATATACTCATTTGAGCAAGCTTCCCATAGAAAGCAAGGCTGGAAAGCCAGACTGCTAAAGTGAATCAAGAAGAAAAAGCTGGAAAGAGAGTAAAGTTTATATACCTAGCTTAGGTGCGAGCTCTGGAAATTTCCTAGCAACTAAATACCAGGGCAAAGTGCACACATATGGCTCCTGTCGCTAGCAGCCTAAATCCTGTCATCTTGCAGTATCACTTCAGCACATAAGTCACTCTGGAAATGGGACTGTGCCTTCCAAAGCGTATGACCTAAAAGGATTTAGTGGAGGCAGCCTCAGACACTGTGTCCGCAGCAGTTTCTCCGTCTCCCTGCAGACGTGTCCATAGATGGCGCAGCTCTGTTGGGCAGTGATCTGGAGGTTTTTACATTCCTCAGGAACTGCTGCTGTTCAGTAATTTCTTCAAAGTGCACTAACAATTCATTTGTCTGCTTAGAAACCTTCTGTGTGACACTTGCGGTAGTATAAAGATAATGAAGACCAAGTCAAATAAACAAGGAATGTGCTTTTTTATTATCTTAAGGTTGACAGGGTGTAGTAAACGCCTCTTTTCCCAGATGTTCCTTCCTGTCTTTCCCAAATGGCAAACTCACCAGGAAAGAACTCATTGTACTGATTAGTCTTCAAGTCACAATAAAAAATAATTCTCTCTTACTGATACTGTCTGAAGATACTGGCCATTTACATTAAGAATACTCCTACCCAGGAGTCTTTTCCAGGTCAGCTGTCTTTGGTTAAAGCCTCAAAAGAGTATTGAAGGACAGTGATGTATGAATAGATTATATATTTGTTTGCTTGGCTTTAAGGGTTCTTGATTATATTCTTTAAATGAGCAGCAAGTGTAGGGTGGAGGTAGAGTTTGTGCTTAAGAGATTAATCACTATGGAATACATGAAGCTAAATGGACTTACTGGTTAGGCTCCTGCTATTGAAAAAAAAAACCAAACCAACAAAAATCCAAAACCCACATCTTTCTCATCTAAAACCTGAAAAATCTAAGGTCAGCCCATTATTTATTTGTTTACCACAGGGCTGACCAACTAAATAGCAAAAAAAATCAGTTAAGCAATTAAAAAAAACCCCAAAACTGTAGCATTGCACCTCCCCGTTTTCATTTATTAGATCAATTCTCTTAGATAGGATGTGGGTCTCTGAATACCGAAGGCAAGCACCTTCTGGGCGTGCTGTGGTGCTCGGCAAAGAAGCAAGCCTTGCAGGTGCTGGGAAGAGTGATCAGACTTTCCACTTTGACAAGAGATCTAAGTGGCAAATGCAGGTGCCTGCCAACAGCCTCTCCAAGGCATGATGGAGATACTTATCAACTGAAATGGTAGAGAGGTAACTCATAAAAGTATGACTAAAAAAAAAATTTGCAAACTGATTAATTTTTTTCCCCTAATTTTCAAGCAAAAGATACAGCAGACACATGTGGGGGTTTTTTAACATTTCTTGTTGGCTTACCATAAATAAATGCATTATCTGAATTCATTAAGTTGTGCATTTGTTTAATTTGTGCAGCCCTAACAGCTTATTGTCATTCCTCTCCATTCTCTTTTCCCTTTTCCTATTATTTTAATCCCTTTTGTTTATATTCATTGTTGCTTCGTTTAAATTAGTATGTGCATTAATCGGAGAGAGAACAGGTCATCCAGTATGTTTGTGCAATGAGGCCTCCCGTATGAAATAGAGCAATGCTGCAATGCAAGCAGATAATAATAGCAATAAACAAGACTGCATTCAATTAAAGCTCTACCATCTAAAGCAAATTAACCATAAATTAGTAAACATTTATTCAGCACTTTGAAAAAAACAGCTCAAATAAGCACAACAAATTAGCATCTTCATTTATTTTTACTTCTGAACATTTAACTCCGTTTCCACTCGTGCTGAAAGCACATATATGTGAATGTGAATCACAGCTTTATGTTGCCATTCACATTTTACTGCAGGGAGAAGTTTACGTGACAAAATGCAATTTGATTGTAGAAATAATCTACAGGAAAAGATGGGAGGTTGTATAAGCTTTGCATTTTTGAACAGTCAGTTCCCGTAGCCGAGCGGCGTAGCCTTATCGAGGGCAGAACAGGAGTGAATTGGCAGTACATTAGAAAGCATGATTAAAAGAGAGAAAGTTGAAACTACTCTCATGTCAGCTGTTTTCCTCTACAGGATATTGAGCCATTCCTGTCCTAACCAGATACTGATTGCTTAAAACTTAGTCCAGAAGTACTTGTCAAAACCGTTTCCTCAGTTTGTTTTGACATGCTGAGCTGCGAGTAGATCCTGAGAACTGTTTGCGACTGAGTGCTGGAGGTATTGGCCTGCTCTCGCTCGTGGCTGTGGGAACAAGATCAGACCTTCTGGAGAGAACATGAAGTGCCTCTGCTTTCCAGAAAAGCTATTTAAACTTTGGAGCTGAGGCTCCTGATCAGTTTCTATGGACTCGGATAGGGATGGGGGATGCTGCCAGGTGCTGTCAGAAGGATTCTTGTAGCTAGGAAGCTGCAAAGGATTGGAAGTCTGGCCTCACAGCAGCCATATATCCTTCTCCTTCAGCATTCGTTTTACAAGTGACAAATAAGTGATAAAAAATAACAATGCAACACTAGAGTTCTATGAAGAGAGCCGTGTGATAGAGAAAATATGAGCAAAAATGGCAGAGCTTTCCAAGAAGATGCACAGGATCAGTGTACTTCATCCTACTACCTCCCTGAACTTTAATATCCTCAAGCTAGGACTTTCTGGTGATAGGTGGTTTGGTGTTAAACCCAGCTTACCCCCTTTGCACTGTAAATCATAGAATCATAGAATCATAGCGGTTGGAAGGGATCTCAAGAGATCATCAGGTCCAACCCCCCTGCCAAAGCAGGCTCCCTAGCTCATATTGCACAGGTAGGCATGATGTCCTCTGGTTGGTGAGGTTGAGCTGCCTGCACAGATGGCTGCAGGATTCATCTCAGGTGCAGGTGGCTGTGAAGGAGAGTAGAAACATTATAAATATCAGTAATAGTAATCATTTAATTGCTAAACATGCTTGTGGAAATGCCGAGCTAACACCTACCTATCTGTCCTGGATCTCCTCTCTGGAGAAGAAAAAGTTACTTCAGAGCCAAAGAAAAGTTACTGTGTGAGAGGAATAAGGCTTTGGAAATGAGGCCAGGACGCTGCACAAAAAGAAAAATCCTCTGTGGCTCAGCATGATAGGAGGTCAGTAGGTAATTTCTGATGTTTAAGTAGCACTGATATGTCAAGAGATGGCAGGAGTGAGAGTAAGTTTTTACCACCTGCAAACCAAAGTGCTGAAGGTGGAACTCTGCTCCAGAGAACTGCATGGATTTTTTTATTTTCATGCATAGCAAAGTTGCTGGAAAATGACCAAACATGAGCAGAGCGGAATCAGGTCTTCAAGGTGTTGGACTGCATCAATTTAGACTGGCCATAATACATGCTATCCTTTACTGCAAGGTAAATCAGTCATTTTAAATTTATAAATACAGATTTTCTATCAAAATCAGTTTGCATTCCTCTACTGCTGTTGTTTTTTAAGGAAATGATTGACATAAATGATACTGGGTCTTGAAACCCATTGAAAAGCAATTTCATTTAGAGAAGAGTACCTATGACAATTGATTGCAAAATGACTTCAAGTAACTTGGGAAATGACAGAGATTTAGGGAACCTGGGGTTTTAGTCTGGCTTTAACACTAATTCTTCTTCGGTCTTGTTAGTTTTTTGATCACAGCTGCTGATTTTTGAGTCCTTCAGCCTGGGTGTGACGTAGGTTTACTTTGTTCTAAAGTGTCGATAACCCCAGATGTGAGAGAGTTCCTAAAAGCTGCAGCACTTGTTTGAGTGGAAGCCAACTGCAACTCGAGACTGTCAGCAAGCGAAGCCAAGATAATTTGGGAAACTGAGTTTTCATCGTGGATCGATCCACCAAGCACAGCTTCAGTATAACGATGCTCCATAGGGCACCTAGGAGTATAAAAATGCAAAGTACATTATATGCAATAAGTAACTGTGTGCAAATATTTATTTGTTAGGATGACATTCACATAGTTACATAATTAATATTTTTTTCCAAACTAATACTGATGGTATTGATTGACCTTTGTTGAAAGTTGGAATAAATAAGAGGATAATTGCATTAATGAGCATTGTGTATTATCCAAACTTTCAGAATATTCTCTAATATGTGCTGCAACACTAGAGAAAGCAAAAACTTGCAAGCTCTGCATTTCCAATAAAGGAAAATGGACCTAGGAAAAAATGAATCTTCCATCAGCTTTGGATAGTCAGTAACAGAGTTTTACCACATGCTTGGAAGATTTGTTTGAAGTAGCATACTAATGGCCAGAAAAAACCCCCGAGAGATTACAACACCTATTAATGCAACCATACTCTCATTTAGCCCTAAATCCCCAAAGCAACCAGTGGTATAACCAGTTCAAGGCAATGATAGGCATTTCAGGCTAGTGGGTACAGAGCCAGAATTGTATATAAGCACTTCTGAAAAACACATAAGCAGTTCTTACGCTGGTTAGAAGCAGCTATTTAACAATACTGTGAATGCTGCTTTAAAATGTATCGCATTATATTTCACTTCAAATGAGAGTCATCTCTTAACCTGCTGAGGACTGACTGCAGTGGATATTGTAAATCTGGATTTGAGAGGAAATGTCTCAGTCATACTTTAGAAGATCTGTGTTACTGTTTGCTCAAGGCGGAAAGAAGATGGCAGTATGCTCAGCCTTTCGCAAAGATTTTTCTGTAACCCCTCTGTATTTCTGCATTTCTACTTTTTTCAGCACTGACTTTCCTTGGTGAAGTCAATGGGAGTTATGCAGTATATATAAGGTACAGGATTAATAACAACATTATGTCCTTCTCTGATTTATTGCACTTTTCACACCCCACTACAGCTTTATGCATCACATTTATTCATTTACATGACGGTGTTTTCTTTCAGCTATTTTTAAAAGCAGCAGGAAAGCTGAAACCTATATTTTTGTCCCTTTTGCAATTGTACAAAATTTTTTTCCTTGAATTACTCTACTGAAACATAAAATTAGATAAGCGGGAGAAGTTTGACACTGGTAGGGTAGCACGTGGCAGAAGCCATTGCCTCCTGGTGCAATACCCACCAGAATTCGTGCATCTGCAGATGAGATGGACTGACCAAGGGAAGAGGATCAGGACCCGTGTCTAGACCTAGTCTGTGAGCACTAGAGAACTGAAACACACAGGGGAATCGAGGTGTTTTTCTGTCATCCCTGCAGTTAAACCCAGGGAGAGCAGTCCTGGTACAAGTGGGATCTGAAGACCCAAAGCAAATTCCCTCCCCAGAAGCCTCAGCCAGAGCTGCTCTTCCCACTAATTAATGGCTTCCTTCCACCCGCACGGCTGACACAGCTCCTGCCTTGGCTGTGCAGAAGCTCAGCAGAGGGACAGAGGACCAAGGGTGCAGAAGGAAGCACCTCCCGCCTCTGCAATGCCGGGGTCGGAGGGCAATGGCTCTTGGAAGGCAGGAGCCGTCACTGCCGCTTCCAAAATGACTAGAGAGAATGAAAAGCCGAGGACCGGGAATCTGGGTGTTGCATTTTTCAGGAGTGCTGAATAAACATGGGAACATGTATTTAAAGAAATTACCCAGCTTAAATAAACAATTGGGAAAACGTGTTGGGTAATTGGATTTTCATAATCACCAGCTATAGCTTAATTTTAGGGTCAGGGAAGACCTGGAAGTGACCTTGCTAATGATTAATAGGCTTTAGTAACCTGGTGGCACTCCAAAGTGGACAGGTGGAGCTTCCTTTTGAGAGTTTTCAAACAAACATTGCATTAATCTTCTCTTTTTTCTTTTTTTTTTTTTTTTTAATCATGGTCTGTAAGAAAATCTGCTTCCATAAAGGCTTTATTAAAATACTCCAGTGGATTCTCATGAGTGGACTTGTTCCTATTACCTAATTGAAAAGAGGGTCATGAGTATGTAGTAAGACCCCCTCTGGGATGCTAGACAATACACAGACATGAGTGGTTTCCTGATTGCACTTATTCACATACCCAGTGATGAGGTGTCTGTCCCAGCTGGTGCGACTTCGGAAGAGTTAGTCTCCTGCTGATTTTAATGTAATGTTGTCACGACTGTTTACAATTCCTCAGATTCCTCACATGATGGTCTTCCCCATCAAGACACATCCTCAAGGGGATGCTGGGGGAGGCGTAACAAAATCTTCTCTAATTTGGCCCAGACTATTTACAAGGAGATCATAAAAAATATAAAAGAGCCTTTAGAAGGTAAAAAAGGGTTGCAAAAGTTCAGAAATAAGGGAAAAAAACACTTGTATGGCTCCTTCATTCTAATTTGAGATGGAAGCATACCTGTATGTAGTCAGAGTATAGATATGTCTACCTGGAAGAAAAATGAGTTGCCTGACTTGAAGTGTTACTAGTTTGATTGCGATTTCTTTATTCAAAACCTTCTGGAAAGAAGGCATAGTTATCAAAAATGGCCTGTGTTTTAGGTGGCACCTCCTTGTTGTTCTGTGGCCAGCCTTGTACAGTTCCTCCAATAAGGTGAGAAAAGGTGGGCTTGCTACCTAACCTTTTTCCACCCAGGCAGTAAAAGAGAAAAGAATTCTTGGTTTCGTTTTTGTTTGTGGTTGTTTTTTTTCCCCCACAGAAAGTGAAGAATTTAACTGTTGGAGGAACATAGAGAATACAAGCTGCCCAGAACAGGACCCGAGACTCTAAGTGTTTTCTGTTAGGACACACAAGAGCATGATGGGTTTAGACCCTCCCTCATCTTTCAAGACAAGGCAAAATGTCCTGTTTTCAGCCCTATTCCTCAGCATACTCTTGAATGCAGTAAAGAAGTCTGCATGATTAATGTTAACACTGTCAATAGTTAGTATTGCTAATGTAAATATTATTAAAATATTTTTTATTAAGTGAAGCTTACTTCTTTAAAAGTGTTCTTTGAGATGCCTGTTTTTGTGGAAGGGTTGCCTTTAGAGCTATTATCTATTTTATCTCCTCCTACAGTTTTCTAAAAAGACGACTCTCCTTCAGGTTATTAATTTCTGCCCTATGTTCAGTTTTTACTCAAGTTGTAGTTTTTAATATGTTAAATATGCAGCTAAAACTTACTTCTTCTTTCCAAAGTTATTTGATCCTCAACACCGGTGTTCGTCAATAATCCCCATAAATGGTAAAAGCTGTAAATGCAAAGTTATAATTAGATCAGGTATATTTTTTGTTGTTGTTAAAGAGGAAACGGCCTTTTTGCCAAGACTGTCAGTTACAACAATGTGAAAGCCAAAGAAAATATTAACATTTTCACTGTACTTTGTTACTGGACAATGCAAATACTTTTCCTCTATATTAGGAAATCTCAGTAGGCTCTTCCAGAAGTATGTCTGGATCTAAATCACTACCCATTTCTCAACCAAAGGTAGCCTAAACAGTTTCAGAGAGGTTCATTGCATGCCTACGTCTGTGGATTTCTGGATTGTTTTCAAAAGTATGGATTTGTGATTTACTCCCTCAGAGCCACCTGTTTGAGGGACTGCTTTTTTCCGTGTAATAAATTGTTGGCCGTGGTCAGATGAGGTGCTTTCACTGGAGGGATTTTGTGAGAAAGCAATCTAACAGGATGTTTTCCTTGAGAAGCAGCATGGAGCTGGAGGACTGGCTTCCCCCACTGGCGGGGGTCAGTCCCCAGGGAACTGGGTTGGGTACCAGAGCCAGGACCGTCCCGCACAGTCTTGCAGAGAGTTTCCACTGCATCTGGCTTTCAGCATGCCCACCTCCCAGGCCATCACAGCTCTGGATTTGGGCATGATCATTGGTAGCGCTGACTGGAGCTTCAGTATGATGCAGGGCATGTAGTAAGCCACAGAACCCTTCTGGCACCTTATGCTTATGTCAGTTACTTGTCATTTCTGCTCGGGATGTTACTTCATTTCTGCCTACCTGCTAGCAAAATTAGCAGAATCATACCCCACCTACTTCCCTCTACCAACAGAAATTGTCCCCGCATACCCCCAAAGACAGCCAGCTGTCTGCGGCCGCCTTGGCTCCACTTCACCTCTCCCACCTCTGCTTCTGTCGCTGACTCACTGTTACCATCTGTGGGCCTGGGCAGAAAAGCTCTTGCTATCACCCGCCCGTCACCTAAGCAGAAATATGGCACAATGGGAGATTCATCAGTTCCATCAGGTGGTCTTGTCTCTTGGCCATCGTTGCTTTGTGTCTCACTAAGTAACAGGTGAGGGACTGAAGTAATGTGTATTCATGCAGACTAATGTGATAGAAATGGTTTAATTTAAAACTACGAAGAATCTAGTGACATATATAAGAGGAAGGGAAGTGCATCAAAGTTGTGTCAGAATGACAACAAAGAAAAAAAGTGTTATGGTAACATGGTTACAAAGAAGAAAGAAATAGACCTGAAGAGGATTTATTCTGGTGGCAGAGGAAGATCACAAAACACAACAGCAACACTAAGAGTCACAATGTCTGAAAGATAAATAATTTTCTGAAATATTTGTACATGCAGATACCAGTGGGCAACCCATGGGTATCGAGAGGGCAGCAAAGAGCAAGAGTTAACTCAAGCAACTTTTGCTGCAGACTAGAGGAAAGCATTTCCCCACTAATAGGAGCTGCCTCACAGGTATTATCTGATGATGTCTGTATGATATTTAGAGTAATAAGTGGTATTAGTGTGGAAGGGACAGTTGTACCTTAACAGTATCGAGAGTGGCATGCGGTCACTCTTGCCCAGTGGGAGTTATTCTGCTGGTAAGAAATGAGCCCAACCCTGTGGAGTTCTAGCAGGAAACTGGAGTCACCACATAATGTATTAATCAATAAATGTTTAATCACTGACATATGGTATTTTGAAAATGGACAAGGTGCAGAGTTGTATTCTCATCTGGTCAGGTGACTATTAGGAGAGTTGAGACAGAGGTGTCACGTTGTGGTTGTATGTGTCTGAACATGGTAGAGCAAATAAGAGCTTAAAGAACTCCCCTGTAAGCAAACATTAAAGGAGGGGTGATAACGTTCAGAGGTAGGAATGACTCATGTGTTGTCATATCTCTATATGTGCATGACTGCTTGGTTCAATGTGAGCAACGTTTGCACTGAATGGGGCATCTGTTACCCACTTCAGAGGCAGCTGAAGCATTTGGTCTTATAATACTGATGTTTGATTAGTAAACACAAAGATTGTGATTAATGCCTACAAAATCGTGTTTGGTCATCACAATTCACAGAGCATGGATTTATTGCAATCGACATGGCTAAAGTTTAGGGTTGAGTAGGTAACTTCTGATCAGTGGGTTGAAACTATGAAAAAAGACAGTTTTCTGAAGCACTGTTTGGAGAAAGCAACGAAAAGAGTAGCACTTCTACCAAGCACACAGAAGTGTGCTTTACTTGTATTTTCACAGCTCAAAGGTGTTGTTGAATCCAAGTTTATCTTCCTGTAGGAATGTGAAATGATGATGAATTTTATTTTACTGCAAGAGGTGTTTTGTCATTTCCAGATAACCCCTCCAAGTCTGTGACTATTCCTCCTCCTGGGACGCAGCTCATTTATTACGGTTTATTGCCTCTCCCTTCTCTTTTACCTAAAATGAGACATTGTTCACTGTCTTGATAACCATGATGTTTGCACTGCCTTTCCATTTATTTCTACTGATTTTATCCCTTTGCCCCCCCCCCGCCATTCTTTATATTTAATTTTAGTAGATTCTTAAACATAAAGTTGACATAACTGTGTATTTATTTCCAGGTTGTTATATGTTCTAGCTAGAAATATTTTCCTTTTTTTTTTCCTATGAAACATTTCTTCCTCTCTAAGATGTGATATCGCTTTCACATTTGACATCCATAAAGATTAAGTAGCATATAGGGAGCAGTTTCTACTTACAAGAATAATCCAAATAGTTGCTCCCTAGCACAGTGCTCTTGCAGGGTCAGTTGTTAGATTCAAGCCGTAGGATAATATGTAAAATCTTTGTTTTCTGACCACCCAGTACTTGCAGTGAAACCAGCCAGTCTTGCAGTCTTCACACACCCAAATCTCCCAGAGACAGCACAGGGTGCACAAATAACGGGATCAGCCACACGAGGATGGGACTCACAGTCACACAGATCTGATATAACTGTTATGATTATTTTCTAACACAGACGAGGCTCCAACGTCTCACTGACTTTGGACATGAGCAGTTTGGGAAGTGTGGAACCTTTCATCACTGTGCCAACTCCACGAGAAAAAGTAGCGATGGAATACCTACAGTCAGCCGGCCGCGTCCTGACACGGCAGCAGCTTCGAGACGCAGTTGCGTGTTCTCATTTACTTCAGACAGAATTCATGGTGAGTTTAACAACAAGCTTTAAATGAGGATTTCTGACAGAACTGGTACAAAAGAAACTGTGGGGGGAAAAATAACTGGGCAACGCTTTAGTATTAAGGTACAAAATTTCTGAAAGGCAGATGAGATTGACCCAAGGTGGTGGTTTATGTTTTATGTTTGTGCATGAAAGACAAATAAGTAGGTCAGTTATATCCATGGCTAGCACTGATTCCTCTCAGTTAGAAGTCCCATTCATAGATGGGATAAATCACAGAATCACAGAATTACAAGGTTGGAAAAGACCTTTAAGATCATCAAGTCCAACCATTCCCGTCCTATGCTAAACCATATCCCTAAGTACTTGATCTACCCATTCTTTAAACACATCGAGGGATGGTGACTCAACCACCTCCCAGGGCAGCATGTTCCAGACCCTGACAACTCTTTCAGTGAAAAATTTTTCCCTAACATCTAAGCTGAGCCTGCCCTGGCACAGCTTCGTGCCATTTCCAATGTTGTATTAGGGCTACAGTACAAACAGCCAGGACTGTGACACTGTGACAGTTTTGGAGAGATCATAAAGGCTGTGATGACAGAAAACACGGCAATAATTGGAGACTTGGTTTGTTCCCATGTAAACATTACATATGTCTGTAATTTGAAGACTGAATTTTTAGTCAATCTAAATGATATTTTGGAGCTTATGGGAGCTCAACAGAGAGAGAAGCAGTGCTTGAGTCAGCCCAATGTGTAACAAGCACTCCGTACAGCAAGCCCAATATACTCGAGACCCAAAAAAAACAAAAGAAGTCTCCTACAAGTGCATTTTATTTTAAAAAGAATCTAAAATGAAAATAGTGGCCAGGTAGAAGCAAGTCATAGCAGATGAGCTCGGTCAGGGCAGACACATCTTTAAGAAGACCGGAAAATGATTGATATTGCAAAACATCCAGAAGAAAGAGGCTATCAGGAATGAGGAGACACTTTTTACAAGGGAAATAGAAAAGAGCATAAACTGAAGCCAGATAGAAGTGAAAGCTGAATAAGGCAGGCTAAAAAAGGGTGTCAGATTTTAAAAAATCATAGCTTCATTTTGAAATAGATCAAAAGCAGGAAGCTTACCAAAGAGTACCAAAGGATCAATAGAGGATCAGAAGCATAGAAAAGGGATTTGGGGAGAAGTAACTGTATGATTTGCTGCATCTGGGGAATTTCCTTCTTCTGTGGCATAAGTATTCACACAGGTCACTGGAGGATGTGTCTGATATGAAACGTTAATGGAGGAGATTCTTGAACAAATCAATAAAATGGATAAAAGCTACTCACCAGAATAAGCTGGTATTCACACAGGAATTCTAAAGGAGTTAATAAATGCAGTTTGGGATGTATTAACTGGGCAGGTGTAACCCAGCACTTGGGCCCCAGCAGCTGAGGAATCAGGAGTTTTTCAGAAGAGATCCAGAGAACTATAGGCCTATAAATCTGATGTCTAGATCTGAGAAATTGGAAAGAATTATAGTAAAGAAAAAATTCAATGGATATATGAACAAATGCAGTACAGTGGGGAATAATCAACACAGTTAATTATTAGAAGGATTGGTTGCTTCTCAGCATAAAAGAGGTCATCACTGTAGTCCCAGTCTGACCAAGGTGCTCTGAAATCAGCTGAGAAGGGGAATAAGTAGTAAGGTGGCAAAGTTTTAAGATTATGCTGAATTATTGAGGGTTATAAAATTAAAAATGGACTTCAAAGAAATTAAAGAAGGATTTTATGATGGTGATGAGGCAGAGGAAAGTTAAGGTTGATAAATGTTATACATTTCAGATAAAATAGGTTTGTATACTTTGATGGGTTCTGAAATAGAAAGCTCGGGAAAAAGAAGTAGATAATAATATAGAATAATATAGAAAATAAATTTATGACACTGGAAAAAACTATATTATATTTACAACTGCATGCTGCTGTGATCTCTCCACCTCAAAGCATGTACAGATGTATGGTGGACATAATCTCAGACTAGAGCAGCTTCTGTATCAGGAGATACTACACAAACAAGGACTCTTCTGCCTAGAAAAGGCTGTGAGAGCCTCTAACAGAAGCCTGTAAAATCATGCTACAAAGGAGAAGGTGAATGCAAAGTTATTCATGTTTTTTTCATAATAAGCAGAACAGTATCAGGTGACCAACACCACACAAAAACCCCGTCCCATTCTTACATTTCCCTGAGACGCTTTGCTACCAACTGCTATCAGAGGGCACCATGGAGAAGGGACCTAATAGAAACAGCTACCCAACCCAGCCTTAGACTATCTAGTTTAGCTTTTACAACTCATTAGCAAAAATTAGCAAAAAACTAAGCAAGCAAAGCTTTTTAAGATTGGTTAAATAGCTCAAATGTAATAAATTGTGCCATATGGAAATGTGTATCCTAACAGGGCATGGAAGAACAAGAAGATCTATCAAATCCCTTGAGCATGCTACAGGTCTAACAAAGACATACAAACAAGGCAGTTCTTACTAAAGATGCCAGAGCACATGATTGTTTGGGCTGCATTTTGTTTTCAATTTGTACCCGTAAGTCAATAGAACAGATGATGAGTGTGTATGAATAACTGTATCCCTCAAAGCAGTCCTTTTATTCACCTTTAAAAAGCCAGGGTTTATAGTAGAAGTAATTTCCTTATGATATATAAATCCCTCAATTGTTTCACCAAAAATTGGTCAGGCAGTATACGTGGAAAAAATTATAAGCATCTAACATGCCTTTATCACCAGTTATGCCATCGGTTATCTGTCATTCTGCTGCTTAGCTTGGAAAGCCAGAAGATATAACTTTAAACTTCTCATGTTTAAACCCCTCACATTAGGAGACAGTTTGTACAGATTATTTGGCACCCCTGTAGAATCCTATTTACCCAAATCCTCTCACACGTCATCCCTGCACAGCTTTGGGAGCAAAAGTCATTTTTTATTTCTCCCTCGGAGGGGGTACCACAAGACTATGGCCATTCAGCGTATCCACAGAATTTTATTGAAAAGATCATGACTTGTCTCTTCCATTTTTTAAACCAGTTTTTAAAATATGTTTTAAGATGAAGCTGTTGAACGGTATCTGTTTAATATCTTCCTTGCTACAGATCATAGCTTTAATAGGAACTCAAGGCATGCAAAGAACGCAGTATATAACCCTCACTCATTCTGCTCACTCAGCTTGTTTCAACTAGCTAGAGAAATACAGTAAGGCAGTTTTCTTGAGACTAAAATTATTACTTCCCATGAAAACCTTTCAAGTGTTCTAAAAGTAAGGAAATGTTTTTTTTCAGTTTGGGGCTATTTTCAGTTATTTAATTTATATTTAATTTTCTGATTAACAATTTAGGGGGCATTAACTTTATTTTTTAGTTGTAAAAGCTAATAAATTGCTATCAAAATACTTTTCTGTGATACTTACTAAGAAAAAGGAGCTATTTTTCTCATTTTTTTTAAATGCTGACAAAAAGTTTGGCTACTTTTCCCTGGGACAATATACCTAATTTGCAAGAAGGAAGAAACATAAATTGCCCAGCATATACTTCTTTGGTAACCTGAGCTGCTACAATTAAAAACCCAGACTGTCTAAAGTTGGTGACAGCACAAGGAAAATCATTATTCCTGGCATACTGGAATGTCAGAAAACATAGTCCTGCGTGGGAAAGTGCTGGATTGTTAAATCTATGAAACTTGGTTCTCCTAAAAATGGAGGGATGGGAACAATGAACATTTGCCTGAATTTCCATAAATCTTGGCACATTCTCTTGAATCCTTTCAGAGACCCAAATTGTATGTCTTTGAGTGTATGAACCGTTGTAGCATTTAAAGGCTAATGTGAGCCAGAATAGCTGGTGAGGAGGTGAAGTAGCCCATGAGCAAAGGCATATACACATATGCACATACAATTGCATGCACGCTACTGAGCACACTATTTGTAATTAGTTATATATACTACGTATATATGTTTAATAAAGCAAATTTCTATATATTGATTATATAGCTACAGACTTTATATGTGAACCTGCCATTTGCAATCTGCTGGGCTTATTTTCCCCCTCATTAACAGGAATCTTATCCCCCTAATAGACTGATTTTTTTTCCGGAATCATCTCTAGGTGTGTCACAGCCAGCTTCAGAGTAAGTGACTTCTTTGTGGCTGTGATCCACACTGTATTGTCAGACTCTGCCTGTGTCCTTGGCCCCATAAGTACTTACTACTAGGAGGAGCATACTGACTAAGAAGTTTTTACAGGATGTAAGTGATTAATAGTATTAACTGACCTTGTTGGATCGGAGAAATGCGTTTCGGCTTTCAACTTGGGGGCATTTCTTCACCAACCGAGGAACCATTTTCAAATTTCAGCAGGCATAAAGAGGGAGAGAGCCAGGCAGCTGGAAGAGCCCCACTGACCACAATCTCTTGTTTTGCAGGCTGAGAACTCTTCCTCACACATCTTTGTCCAGTCTCTGTAGGTGACAGCTGTAGATCACTTTAAAGGACGGCTTAATATATTGCTCACTCTCAGCTGATACATAGTTGAGCAGGGAAACTGTTCAGAAGCCATGTGCCACTGATGTTTATCCTAAGCCAGAACTGAACCAGGGAACCCCTAGGTCAGCCAGTAGCCCAGTGTAAGGCACTAACCGCCCATACCAGAGCCAGGCAAGCTATTAGGAACCTTCTCCCTTTTCCTCTAAAACAAACCAAAATACAGCAGCCAGTTGTGCTGAGCAGAACCAGAGCTTGGTTCTGAAGGACAGTGGCCATGCATCTCATCTGTGCCAAAGTCTTGGGCCTGTGGAATTCGAAACCAGATGATTTTGCAAGAAAATCCTTAAATGACATGGTGCATGTCAAAGAGGTTTGCACTGAATAGGGTAGGAACATACCTTCTGTGGCTCCTCATGTTCTTCTGTGTCTGCAAAAGGAAATTATTTAATGTGCCACTGTCTCTTTGTATAAATGTCCCAGGACAGCAATGGAGCTTTCAAGTCTCTAGCAATGACTGTGCTTTTAAGTAATTATTTACTGAAGATCAAATTCCAGCTTACCCTAAGATCGTTTAAATAGTGCTGGCCAAAAAAACACAGTGAAAAATGAAGACCTGATTTAAGTGAAGCATCTTTTAAATGTGATTTTTCCAGATTATTTTGGTTGGTAAATTGTCCCCCACATTCAAGAAAAAACCCACTACATGTTTAATTTTGCCATTTTCAGAGGGTTGTTTTAATTCAGCTGTAAGAATGCTAACAATGTTTCAGGACCTCAAAAATCAAAATTATTATTCTCACCACCACCCCCCTTAGACCAAGTGAAACATTTTGGTCAATGAAAAAATTGAGGATTTTTTATTTTTCATACTGACAAATAATTTGAAAAACAATATTCTGAAACTGATCAGGAGTTTATAATTTTTTTATTTTTGGAACTTCAAGAAAACTGTTGCATCAGTTACTTTCACATATGTGTATTTAAAAAAGAAAACGTGGGTCAGTCACTAAAAGATCAAAATGAGAATCAAGAGCTTCAGATTTTTATTCCACTTTTGAGTCACTGAATGCAAAAGACTAAGGCACTTCATTCTAGTAGTTTCTATAAAAAGCATATAAGGTCTTTGACTGACATTGTTAAGAGCTTTGCATGGAATTTTAAAAAAAAATATTACCATATATTAATATTTAATTACTTTGAAAGTTCCTCCCCCAATTATCTAAAAAGTTTCACTTTTCTGCATAGTTCTGCACTTTTCAACTCCACATTTCCAGAGCTATTGTGTATTTTAACCTCTCTCCTAATACTGTAAAAATTTTACTCTTAATAATTCATCAGAAGCGTTCCTTGGAAGACACCCCTTCCCTATGCAGCTCCCTGTGTTTATTAAAGGAAGGGTGTTGACATGCTTGAGGTAGGAACCACTTTTTTTCTGAATAACTTTGATGTCAAAAGACAGTTGTGTAAAAGCAGATGGCCTTCTGGTGATAATTTCCTGCATGGCTCCTTTGGAAACACCAATCTAATTTAATTTATTTTTTATAGGAAATACCAATGAATTTTGTGGATCCCAAAGAAATTGACATCCCGAGTCATGGAACTAAAAACCGCTATAAAACAATTTTGCCAAGTAAGTGAGTTAGCCCATGATTTCCTACTATGACATTAGTCCTGCTTTGAGAATGCATTGCTGTGAAAATCTAGCAGTCCTTATCTTTGATTGTTGCATACCTATTCATAAATGTCTTTATGTTCTATGTAGCAAGACAACAAAAGCCCAGTGCTGTAGGACTGACAAACACAGAACTCCCACTGGATGCCTTAGTAGGTACATGCTTTGTCAGCATCCCAACAACGTATGGAGATGAAGCCTCAGGCCATGCTGGTTTTCTCTGGTCAGGTAGAGATGTCTGCTGCTCCTAGCAGTAGCTCCTCTGATCTGGAGAACGAGAGGACCAAGACCGTTGCCTCCAACATAATCCACACTGTCTTGCAGTCACTGAGCTCCCTCTGGTTGGATCAAGATACTTGGGATCCTATCCAACATTAAATGGCCCAGACTGAAAAAAGCAAGTGCATCCTATCCTTTCTTGTACTGGGCTTCCATCTTCATAGCTCCTCTGGTGTTGTTTTCCTTCTCCATGCACCACATGGCTTTGTGGAAATCCATTTACATTAGTAAGAAAACCACTCTCACATGGTGCTGCCTCACAATTGCTGTGAACTCGTTACTGCTTTGCTACACTGCTTCTGTATTTTTGTTGGCCCAAATTATTTATTTCTGATAAAGTTATAATTGCTTTGTTATAATTAGAGGCAATTGAAAACTTTTCAGTGGAATAGTTTTCCTTCAAAATGCACATTTCTATGAGACGTTCCGTTTCTCCTTCATTAGTAATTTTGGTTTGCGTTCAGCTTCGAAATACATTGACAAAGTTTTAACACTGAACTAAATGTAGACATGAATAGTTTTGTTTTATAATATTTTGACATCATCAAAGTGATAGAAGTGTAGTGATTCAAAATATTGGGGGAAACTCCCACAGAAAAATGCAAACACATCCCTTTGCTTAGGTTTGGAATGAAGAATACATCTCAAATGACAGCATATCCTATCAACTAGAAATTTGTTTTCTACTCATCTCTATAATGTCTTTGTAGGCCTATGTTATATATTAGTCATGCAAATTCACACAATTTAAATGACAAGATTTCTCTCAGCGAGCCTTCATGCACTGTAATCTGTTCACATCATTCAAAAGGCTTGCAGTCAAATTAATGAAAACCGATAGCCTTCAACCACTAGGTTAGGCTCAGAAATGTGATACGTCACTGGGAAAGAAGTTCATTGTGTGGAGTCAACACTTCCCATCAGCCCCCAGTATAATTCCCACTGACTTCAAGGTTAGTTCATCTATCGCAACCAATAGCTTTGTGCAGCTGTGTACAGTGGGGGAATGTTGAAGGGAACTAAAGAAAGTAAAAAAAAAGTTCTATACCAAGTAACCAGAAAATTCACCGTCCCGTAGAGTCTGGCCCAGTGTCAACAGGATGTACACAGGGGGTGAAGTCCTGGCCCCTTTGACGACAGCAGGACTTTTGCCATCAGCTGCAGTGGAGCCAGGATATCACTGGGCCTCCTTCCACCTGACAGGCAGATTTTTGGAACTTCTCCCTTCCCACAACATCTCGTGCCCAAGCTGCCCCAGCCACCATCATGTTCTCCTTCAGCAACACCTTGCAAATGCAATGAGTACTGTTTCACTGCAGCATATGTTTTGAATTGGGACACGACAGCTGGGCCGTGGTTGATGCTGATGAGCTTTGAGAACCAGCATGCCTTTGTGTTTTCACCTCCAGTTAGCCAGGACATGCTGCTAACTCTGAGGCACATTTTCAGGCCAAGCACGCTGCCGGTGCACACCACAGCTACTCACTGACAGGCACTTTGTAACCATCTTTGACAGGAATCAAAAGGTCTGTTGTGTGTTAGCACCGAGCTGTTTCAAAGAAGATATTTTGAGGATTAAGGCACATGCTCATAATAAATATTCAAACACCCCACACCCAGTCCGAGAGGGTTTGGAAACGATTTGAGTGATTAAATAGAACAGCCTTCCTGGTTTCCTGCTCCGATGATATCAACCCCCTGCTTCATATGCCTGCGCCAGCTTTTCCATTCCCAGCGCTGGGTGCGTCTCCTGAATTGGGGCACCTGTGGTGACAAGTGACGTTGGAGCTGATGGATTATCTCCTAAAAATGCCCAGTCCTGCCAGCTCCACCCGCTGCGCTGTGGAGGATGTTCCCGTTTTTGAAGAGATAATTCTGTGCACAAAGGTCAGGTTCATGTTAACAGATACTACCCAGCCAGGCACACTCATGTGAAATAAAAAGAATGTCTAATGAAAATTGTTCTATAGGGGAAACTGTAAAGTGCAGGAAATTTTACGTTTCTGTGAAAGGTGTTTCAGTTCCAGTATGACATTGCCAATGCTCTTATGCAAACACCAGGATGGCTCTTTAATTTTCCGAGTGTTTTTTACTTTATAATAATATGCTAACACAACTGACAAGGGGATGGTATGGGATCAGAGACAAGTGGCTAAACAGTTCCTTAAAATCACTGTTTCTCACTCCTTACCCACTGGTACTGTTAAATCACGTTCTCTATCTCTAGCTCCATTCCCCCTGCCATCAGCCTACAACACTTCTTGCTCCTCTGAGCAGGTTCCCAGTCTCCCACCCTTGTGCCCTTGCAGCACAACGCCAGCCCTGCTGCTCTCTCCTCATCCTCTTACTCCACATCTTCACCTTTGCTTGCTGTCTCTTGCAGCCCCCCGCTCTATCTCCTCACAGTAGGACCTTGGCTCCAGAAAAGGACAAATAAATTCAGAAAGAGGGTAGCTTTAGATCAGACATTCAGAAGAAATTCTTCCCTGTGAGGTCAGTGAGGCCCTGGCACAGGCTGCCCAGAGAAGCTGTGGCTGTCCACACCCTGGCCAGGCTGAATGGGGCTTTGGGCAACCTGGTCTAGTGGAGGATGTCCTGCCCATGGCAGGGGGTTGGGACTAGATGGTCTTTGAGGTCCTTTATAATCCAAACTGTTCTGTGATTGTATGAAAACAATTTATTTTGCAAGCTTATAGGCAGATGCTGGAAAACCATTCTCTTGATGACAGGAATTTTCAAGGTCCCCTGTGCTACAGTTCTGACTGCAAATGGTCATGTTTGCCCCAGGCCTGCTCCCCAATCAAGGCAATAGGATCAGCAGCAGGCTTTCAAAGACTAAAGAAAAAAATCATATCTACAAAGCAGAAGGAGAAAAACTGTTTATTCTTTGCGGAATTCAATGTGGGCTCATCACAGCACTTTTGTATATCCATGTGAGTTGACAAAATGAGTCATAGAATCATAGAATCATAGAATGGTCTGGGTTGGAAGGGACCCCATGGATCATAGAGCTCCAACCCCCCTGCCACAGGCAGGGCCACCAACCTCCAGGTCTGGATCTACACAAGGTTGCCCAGGGCCCCATCCAACCTGGCCTTGAACACCTCCAGGGACGGGGCATCCACTACTTCTCTGGGCAGCCTGTTCCAGCACCTCACCACTCTTTCTGTAAAAAACTTCCCCCTAATATCTAATCTAAACCTTCCCTCCTTTAACTTTAGTCCATTCCCCCTTGTCCTGCCATTATCTACCCTTTTAAAAAGTTTAATCCCCTCCTGCTTATAAATTCCCTTCAGGTACTGGAAGGCTGCAATGAGGTCCCCCCGCAGCCTTCTCTTCTCCAGGCTGAACAAGCCCAGGTCCCTCAGCCTTTCTTTGTAGGGCAGGTGCTCCAGCCCTCTAATGTCCTCTCTGTGATCATCAGCGTCATAACATCTATAATATTTGTAAATAGCCAGTATGCTAATAATTGATCTAAGTTAGACTGCACAGTTAAAAGTTTAAATTGATATTAGGCAGACCTTATTTTCAGTATGTAAGATTACCTTTGCATGAATAGAAATGTATTTTGTAATGCTGAAGCATGTTTTAAAATGCAGAAGCACTCACCATGATAAATCTGCTAAATTTTCTATTGAGAAATCCTGGATTATACTGCAAGTACTGGGAAATGATTTGGATGGGATTAGAAAATCATGCATACTTTACAGGTGGTTTATACATGAAGTGCTTTGAGGCAGGTCTGTTATTTGCAAGTGTAATAGCCTATTCCCCACCTGGCAGAGACTGGGAATGTCACCTGGTATGATTCTTCTGTGTTCCATGTTACAATGTTCACCAAGTAATACCAGTTTTCATCATAATTTATAAGAAAAACCAGGCAAAATGAGCCTGTATGAATTTCAAAATGCTCCAATATCTGAAAAGTTTCCAGTCTTTTGGGCTGCAGGTGCAAAAGGAGTTGGTCTCTCAAAATTTTCAGCTTCCTTTCCTGCTCACAAAATAGAAACACCTGAAGGACAGCCCTTCCCACGGGATTTCAGTCCTACTGTTGGTGTGGCAAGTAGGACTGGGCTAGGAGTAACTAATTATTTATCCTGGAAATGCCACATATGCATACATTCCTATACCCTAAAGAACTTAAAGGAAGTAAGAAAACAACCACAGCATATTGTACACTGTATAGAACCGTACAACAAATACAGCCCTGGGTCTTCCTGACAAAGGGGAGCTCACGGAGTGGATGAACCTCCAGTAGCTATGGTAGTCTATGGGGGAGGCTGTCTGGCAGTGCCCACACTGGGCATCTCATGGGGGCAAGCTACAGCCCCTTTAACTGCCTCCTATTCCTCCAGCCTAATAAATTCAGACCAGCATTAATTTCCTAAAGATTGAGATAGAAGCTTTTAATCCAGTGGGAGAGCTATTCCAGACTTCCTAGATACAGGGAAGAAAACAGCAGTAATTTTGCCTCAGTCAAAATTGTGGGAGGCTTTATTTTTTTTTTTGTAATTATAAGTGCTTAACAGAGCCGCTGCGTTTCAGGATGCTTTGCAAACATTGATGAATTCAGCCTTTCCAGCCACCATCTGTGTCTTTCTGCTGCAGCTCCAGACTCCCAGACTTCTCCATCCTTGAGGAAAAGATTATTACCTCCAAGGTGTTTGTCATTCAGGAGGAAGCTAATTACTTCCATTTGTGTCTTATGATTGTTTAGTGGCCCTGGCTCTTCAGCAGCTCTCAGGTTTTCTCCCTTTCAGAGCTGAGTTTACAGCACCTACCTATTTCATAGCTGATGAGGACTGTTAATTTCTAAAAGATTCCCATTCAGAAGCAGTGTTTGTTTAGTTGATTGGAGTTGGAAGGAAGTCTCAGAAATTGTGAAACCGATGTAGCTGCCTCTCAGTAACAGAGGGATTTATCCCGAGGCACGGCAATTAGACTTGATGTTGAGTCTGCCTGGAAGAGGTTTTTTAAGGTAGGGGTCAGGCTACGCCGGAGTCAGAGGCATTGTGTGAGCTAGAGGAAGCGGGTGTTTTTTCAAGGCCACGTAGCCCGAGGCGTTTGTGGAAATGGCTAATAATCACTCTGTGCTGAAAAGGAATGAGAGGTTTCCTGTCCTCATATTGTTACAGGGGGAAAAAAAGCAAAAAAGCTCCAAGTGAAAAAGTTGGGAAAGCTAGTACAAAGAGATGTTAGCCCCAACTAAGCAGGGTTCACGCCGTGCTGTTAACGCAGAGGACAGGACTTCCATGCGCAGGCTTTGAACCAGAAGTCCTGACTCCGTCTGCACCTTTTAGGAAACATACTTTTGAAAACACAAATCGCGGTCCTGCAAAGGTTCTGCTCCTGCCCAGACACTCCTGTGACCTCCCGTGGGAATAAGACATAGACTATGTTTGGGATCATCCCTCCTCTTCCTGTGACTTGCAAAGGTTTTATCTTGTTCCTAGGAACAGGAGGAAGAGTCACAAAAGAAATCCAAAATTCCGCTCTGAAAACGCCAGGTTTTGCTATGCATAGGTACATCAATTAAGTATTTCTTGTGTAAACAGCAGGGCCACATAATAAATAGTGTTTTCTTACCACTCAGCAGTTCAGCATCTACGTATGTATCTTTGAGCACATTGCCCAGATTGTGCTCAGCAAAGCAACTATCAGGAGGCTATTTCCAAATCAATACATGTATACTGTCAAAAAGCTGCTGATTATAATTAATCATTTAAACAAATTGCCAGCACAAGATAATATATATTTTTTCAGTACAGAAATATGTCCGTGTCATTTTGTCAACAGTAGAATATTTTTTTCAGAAAGTTGTGAAGACAATCAGAAGTGTGCCCCTAGACAGCCACCACGTAGGCACCTCCCTCCTCTTCTCCTTACCCCTCTCTGTCATGCAGTGTAATTCACAATTTTCTGGCTTTAATTCCAAAAGGGGGATCACATCATCACAAATAAACAAGCAAAACCTTCCTTTGCAGGAGGGACTTAGTAACCCGCATTTCTGTACTCAGCAGAACTGGCCCCCACTCCGTTCTAGATCATCCAAGACAGTGAAGGGCAGAAGAGTGTGAAGGAAAACATTCCTGTATTTCGGCATCTTGTCTCCACTCTAGTACCCATGAGTGGTTACAAATTGTGTCAGATGAGAACACTGGACTAATGGAAGGGTAGGGATTACTGAGTCCAACCCCTTATAGTGAACTTAAATTGGTATAAAAATACATCAATGATTTCTTCACAGGCAGGGGGAGCTTTTCTTAATTTAAATCCAGCTAGACTTATTGAAACACTACAGCTTCAGGCAAAGATCAAAGATGAACCCAAAAGACTTGCAGTCATCATCTAGCATCATTCAATGATATGACCGAGGTTTCAGAGGCAGTCTAGGCAGGTCAGCTTGACACAGGAAGACTAGACCTTGCTGAACATTGCCTGGACCTGATACTGTTGCTTTGATGTCCACAGCTTGCTGAGATACTTCTTTCTACACAGGCTGGTATTGTGCAGTATAGATGTACCTGTTACATGAGATGATTCTTTGCAGAGGGAAGAATTGAATGGATAATGCTTTCGTGCTTGTCAACTCCGAACAACAGCAGAGTATTTTTGTCACAATGTCTTTGATTCTCTATAGAAATCTTCTAATTACGGGTTTTCTTTTCAATTTCCATCTTCCTTGTGCTCTTAGATCCTCTAAGCAGAGTGTATTTGAAACCAAAAAATCCATCTGACTCCTTGAGTACCTACATAAATGCTAACTACATTAGGGTAAGTAAATGTATGCTCTTCATGTGCTTTTGAGACAATATTTGACTTTCCATGTCAATAGCTGATTTTGCCAAGGTGCTACTCATTTTTTTCCTACCCATCTTAATTGATTCATGCTGATATTTTTGTCTGTGTGATAGAAATAGTTTCATAAACTGTTTCTTACAAAGCCCACATAGCCATGAAAGAACTAAAATTGTTGCACTAACAAAAACTTTTTTAACAAATAGTTAATTAAAAACATTAAGAAACACATGTATTGCTATATCTGTTTACCCCAGTATTTACCATTTAGTATCATCCTAGTGCTTGTAGTAAAGAAAATAGGACTATCTTTTAATAGTGACAGAGAAACCAATATGTTGGTAAAGAGTCAACTGCAATATAAGCTGTATGGTTGCTCCAAACAAGTCCAGTGGTGATGTTTTTTTTCCATGCATAACTGTATCAATTTACAGCCCTGAAATTATTGGTTAAGTAATTGAATGAATGCTGTAACAAGTGTGTGAAATGGGGCATAAACAGATGTGTTAAATGTACATGTGTGCACCATCACACACACTTGTTCACGTTTGCTTCCTGTATTGAATGGTTACATGATACCGGCGTGAAGCCTGTTGGCAAGCAGTATTTCTAACTGTCAGCTATGTTATAATCCTTGATCACTCACACATGCACACACACAGAGTCTTCTTGAACTCGTGGCACAGTGTCTCCTGAATAGACTATCAAGAAACTACTTCACATATATTTTAGGAGTGTGCTCCTCTACCTGCAAAATTAAATGTAGACTTGGATCACAGTTATGTATCAGATCCTCAGCTGAAATAAATGCCATGTTGCAACTGAAATTGGGCCTCAGAGCTCTATAGTGATATTACTTATTTAAAGACTACATGAGTATATGCAACCACATCCCCAGTGCCCGTTACTCTGCCTCACTTTGCCTCACTTTTTTTTTACTCTCAGTGTTTTGTACAAAGACATCATCATGTAACTAAGCAGAGTGGTTCTCTTTGGAGATCCACTCCTCCATCAGCCAGGCCATGATTTTAGTCCTCTGAGGTTTCCTTTTTCCCCATGCCAACGCCCTTCAGGCCAACATAACGACAATTACTGCTGCAGCTAGCACCAGCTGAATTGTCAGCAACTGCAGAAAAAATCCAACCCAGTGATGAAATGAAATACCACATCCATATGTGCAGTATCATTAGGCTCTCTGGGATCCTGAGACACCTCTCTTAGGCACAGTACATTCAGGCAGATAAGTGAATAGCAGGAGGACTGTCTATACCAGCTGAGGATCTGTCCCATTGGCCCACACGGTGAGTAACAGATGTTAGGGAGAAAGGCACCCAAAGAGAAGACCCACAGCAAGAGGTTTCCGCACCACCTCCAGCCGTTCACTCATCCCCTTCAGACAGCACTAGGGTCTCCACATCTGCATTACTGTCAGGCACCCCATCACTGCACAAATTCACCAGTTCCTCTCACTCAAAAAATAAGAAGGCAATCTCTTCTTTTTTCACATTTCTTCTTGCCTTTCCCTACCTTCTGCATCCCCATCATTTGCCTGACATTTCTTTAACCTCCCGTACACCTGTGTGTCTCGGGACTCTATGCTGACATACTGTGCCTCCTATGTGGTCTCTTAAAGGCACTTCTCTCTTAGCAAAAATGCACAGCATTCGTATATTTTAAAACTTTTCTCCTGTCATGAATCTTCATAGAAACCAGTTTTGTAGGGGTGTTTTTTGTTGTTTTGGGTTTTTTTTCCCTGTGGCTTGTTGAATGTAAACTATCTTGTAAACACTGCAGCAATATACAACATGGATTAAAGTATCACTGGATGAAGGAAAGCCTCAGCAACTTGGAGAACAGATTAAGCTAAAAGAAGCCAAGTAAGGAGGGAAATGTGAGAGCAATTGGTGTATTCTCAGGACCATCTCAGTCCCTCGAATAGGTAGTTTCCAGAGGAAAAACTGTTCTACTGAAAACTTTCTGATCTGCTGTACTATCAGTCATAACTGCTTTCAGTTCAAATAACGTTTGTTATTTTTTTTTAAATTTCAGATTCCCTTTTCTGCTCTTTCAGACCATTCACCTGCAATTTTTGTTTACCATGTGAATTTAAAGTAAATACTTTTGTGTCTGTTTCTCAACCAGGGATATGGCGGTAAAGAGAAAGCTTTCATTGCAACTCAGGGACCCATGATTAATACCGTGAATGATTTCTGGCAGATGGTTTGGCAAGAAGACAGCCCTGTCATTGTTATGATCACAAAGCTGAAAGAAAAAAATGAGGTATGACAACTAGCCAAACTGAGAAATTATTCCAATGGCTGCATACTGTAGAAATGGATATGGAATGAAGCTAGTGGATAACCAGCTCTTAAATACTCTGGTAATGGGAAATGTAAAAAGTAATGCCGGGGTAGCCAACTACACCAGCTGCAATTGCATAGCAAACATAAAAGATATATTTTAAAAAGACAAAAAGGAATTCCGTTTGCTAGATCTGTGACATTGGGTTCATAATTTCTTAAGAAACACCTCATTTATCTGTTGGTCACCTCTGTACTTGTTGTTCCTCTCTGTTATGTTATGATTAGAGGTTTCCTGACATGGTTGAAGTTTGCACTTTGCTATAATGGCAGGTTTTGAATCCATTCCAGATATTAGAAATCTTCTGAACCTTCCCAGAAACACTGTTTGGGCTCACAAATGCCAATACCTTGGAGTGACTTAGCCAGAGTGGAAATACATGGCTCTTTACATTACTACCAAGTAGAGAGGACAATTGCATTTTAATTGCTAATGGCCATCTAATTGCCTGTTATACATTGTGTGACTTTTGGATTCATTCCCAATTATGTCTTTAACAGCTTTATTTAGTGTTCATATAAATTGTTGCCAGGCTTTCCCTGATAGTGCCAGAGTCCATATTTACGACTGCCAGACATTAGGAACGAAAATCACTCTCCTATGCAGAGGGCCAAGTTTGGAAGTTTAATGCTAAAGAAGTGATTTACAGGGCTCGTGGACAGGAGGGAGACAGACAGAATGGAGCTTGACTTCTTTGTTGTGTCCAAACTGCTAGACTCAGTAGCAATTCCCAACTCCAGGTAGGTACCTCAACCAAGTCTCAGCACCAGGACTATGTTATTCCTGCTACATTCACACACCCACCCTTCAAACTCAGATGCATGTGATGACGGAGAAATAGAGTTTATTCAGGAAAAGCTCCCAGTCTGAGTGATCAAGGGACCTGAGTGTGTTCCCAAGGTTCAAGCTCACTGCTCCATTTAAATATGGACTCAGTAGACAAACTCTTCCATACTTGTCCACTGCTTGGCTCCTTGTCACTATGAGTTTGGGCTTCTAATGTGAAATTGTTTTGAAATCCAGGGGATTTCAAGAAAGCCGTGTGTAAGTAGGTAGGTCCCATAAAATATCCTGAGATGTATTTCTGCACCAGGTGCCATTTTGTACCAGCCTGTTCAAACTAGTGTCGAGCAGCCTACATTAAAAAGATTGCTCCTGAAAACTTAGCCCAGCCTAACTGGTCAGAAGAACAAGTATTTCACTGAGGAAATGCTGACTGTTTAAACACTCACATCTGACACTGTGTAAGAAGAATGACTTGAAAGAAGTGCCCAGTGGTTTCCATCATGTCAGGAAGCCCTGTGTTTACCTGAGTTACGCAGGCTCTAGGCGCTGGTGTTTATCCGCATTGTTGTGGCCTGGCAGTGGTAATTTCCTCCTAATAGAAAGGGTGGGGAATCTCAAATCGTTCCCAGGCTATAAAGAGAGGTTGTGTTTTCACAAGCTGTCCTGCCCTGTCTAGAAACCTTAGGAACTCTCCCACCACTACCGGGTTTCTCCTGAAACCTTCCTTACTATTGAAAAGGAAACACGTTAGCTAACGGCTGTGCTCAGCATATTAACTTCACTGGTAAAGTAGTTGCTCTCTACAGAGAAGGCTACAACAGATGTTTTTCAGCATAATAGCACTCAGTATTTCCTCTACTCTGTGGTCTCCTTTATTTCCATCATTTTCAAGGAGGTACATCTGCAATATATGCGCATACAAATACCTTCATATTTGAAGCATACTCATCCACTCATCCACATCCACCTCTGCACAAATAAACCTGTCTCTCAGGTATAAGCCCCGTTCCTCAGTTGGTATAACATCAGTCAGCCTCCATTTGAGCTATAATGTATTATAATCTATAAATTACTGTATAATGAGGGAGCTCTATGATGACAGACACATGAAAAAACATAATCTCAACAGTAAATTAATTTCTTTAGCATAATTATTTGGGACGTTAGTGGCCTAGTTCAATATACCGATGTGATGAATTTGCAATAACAATAAGAATTGTGTGAAATGATGATAAACAAAGTTTTTTATAGAGTTAGTTCCTTGCATGAGATGAAAAAATGGTTGACTTTCTAGTACAGTTTCTGTAAGATATATGAAGATACTAGTACTGAGTACTGAGATACAGTACTGAGCAAAATGTTAATTTCAGCTGTATGAAAAAAGTGCGGAGCATTAAATTATTGGACTATTAAAGATGGAGCATTAAATTATTGGATTTTCTTTATTTTATATTTCAAACACTGATTTTAAAAAAGGAGAATGATTTGTAAGAAAGAATAACACTGAAGGAACTATGGATGCTATGAGAATTTTAAGCAGACTCTATAAAATCTGTCCTCAAAGCTACACAATGTCCAAAGAAATTGGAAATCTTCCCATGCAAAGGAGCTTCTACCTGAATAAATTATGAGAAACTTGGAATTCTAGCCTATAATTTTAGGGTTAATACGAGGAAAAACACATCTCACCTAGTGATCTAGGTCCCCTCCCTGGTCTCTGAAGAGCTCTTCATGGCACCCATGGAAGGTGACCATCTCTAATTCTGTATTAAAATTTTAGGACACAATCTTACAAAGCTTTATCCACAAGGAACATATAAGCTTTAGGTATTCGTGATATTTGAGTCAAGACAAAAATTAGACAAAAAGGTGGAATGTAAGAATTTTACAGATTTCTGTATAATTTTACAGAGAAGTTTATAGACATCTCTATTATCAGATGTTTTTTGAAGTTATGCTATGTATTCCTAGATAAAACACATTTTGTTTGCCTTAGAAAATAATAGCACGAAAGGACTAGTACTGACAGATGCATTTAACAATGGGTGTTTATTCAACTTAGATAATGTAAATCTTGTTGGCTAATGTAAATCTTGTTGCCAGTAATTATCTACAACAATCTTGTTAACTCACTATTTAAAGCTCATAATATTTTTCATGTAAAATTTTTTCCCTCAGTTGGTCTTTAGATACTCTTATCGCATACCAAAGTAGATTTGGGAATTCAGAAATCCTACCTTTTGCAGAATTCACATAAGCTTCTTTGAAGATTAGTTATTAGTTGAGTATTGGCACCATAGATATGTCTTAGGTTTTGGAAAAACTTAAGAAGATTTGGTCCTAACAGAGGATTTTAGTATATGAAGACAAATCCTGCAAATTATCTTTAAATATACCCTCTCATGCTTGAGTTAGTAGTGACAATAAATAGAGGACAGGACTAAGAAGAGATTCTGGAAATGAAGCTTCGTAGTAATTATTCATTACTGTTGTGTGTTGGCCTGGTTATTGGGACACTTAATGTGCAAATTTGTTGGCATAGCTATATGGAAAAATAAAGAAAAAGTAGAGCTGAAGTAAAGCCACTTTACAAATATTTGAGAAGTGTTAAACCAGTTTTGTTCAGGGTCCAAATCCAGGGAAAGTAAAGCAAGTAAATAAAATGTCAGGTGAGAGCACCTTCAGCAGGATTGTCTGGGGGACCAGACTGCAACTGAAGCACTTTCTGGCAAGTTAAAAAAGCTTATGGTCCTGTGCAGAGACCGGCCATGGCAAATAGCAGGTGCCAGGCCCAGCCCGAAGCAGGGACAGACCCTACACAGTTATGGCGATCCACCTCAGGAGCCGTCCCAGGAAGCCTGGAATGGGACCCGCAAGGAAACAGGACAGGCGATGGAAAGAGCTTAAGCCTGCAGCTTAGGGGGGAAGGACAAAGGCTGAAATCAATTAAAGGTCGTGTGAGATACTGTTTCTTGTATAAACTTCCTGTTCGGGTCAGGAATGTTGGATTTTTTAATATTTTTTTTAAAAGGCCAGGTGCCAGATCAGAAGTAAATAATCGTTTATTAGCAAAAAGATAACCAGTAGAAATTAATCTGAGGGGGGCTATTTGAAAGATGGCAGGAAAATGAGATTTTTCCATGTGAAAGTAAGAAGATTCCCAGGCTTTTGGTTGTTGGTCAGGATTTCTTTTTTTTTTTTTTTATCTTAAGCATCTTTTAAAATATCCTGCTCAATGCTGTTACATGTTTCCTGACTGCATAGAGGGTTGTATGTTCAATCCAAGCTCACAAAATATGTGACCTATTTAGAAAATGCTCTAATAGATGAATATGCTGAAAAGGAAACCATGCAGCCTGAGAGATCAGCAAGGAGCAAAATCAGGACAAGCACAATGAGTAGAGGTGGAGGAACACATGATGACAAGAACAAGTGAAGTCTTACTTGTTTCTGATATCACAGAATCACTAGGTTGGAAAAAACCTTTGAGATCAAGTCCAACCATACCTGTTCCTCTACTAAACCATATCCCTAAGGACCTCATCTACCAGTCTTTTAAATACATCCAGGGTCAGTGACTCAATCACCTCCCTGGGCAGCCTGTTCCAGTGCCCAATAACCCTTTCAGTGAAGAATTTTTGCCTAATGCCTAATCTGAACCTGCCCTGGCACAACTTAAGGCCATTCACCTGTTGCTTAGGTGAAGGGATCAACATCCATCTCTCTACAACCTCCTTTCAGGTAATTGTAGGCGGTGATAAGGTCTCCCCTCAGCCTCCTCTTCTCCAGGCTAAACGACCCAGTTCCCTCAGCTGCTCCTCATAAGGTTTGCTCTCCAGACCCTTCACCAGCCTGGTTGCCCTTCTCTGGACATGTTCCAGGACCTTGATGTCTTTGTTGTAGTGAGGGGCCCAAAACTGAACACAGTACTCGAGGTGCGGCCCCACCAATGCCAAGTACAGGGGCACAATCACTTCCCTGGACCTTATGGCCACACTGTTTCTGATGCGAGCTAGATGCCATTAGCCTTCTTGGCCCCTAACATGTACAGTGTAGGAGATAAAATTTTGCTGATTGCAGACATGAGGGTAGAGACCAGCCTTCTTAACCACTGAGTTTAGCTTTTCTACAGATACAAATTCTATCTTCCTGAGACCAGTGGAATTTTTTCTAAGGTTCAAGCAATAGCTTGGGGAAATTTACTCTTGGGTTTTTTTGCCAATGGTCCTGGGATTTTCTGTGTTATTTTCTGTATGCTGGATATGTTTATCCCTCACGTCTTCATCTTTATCCGTTTATTACAATTAACTTTCAAAAAACTGCTAATTCCCCCAAATATCTGTCTTCTAAGAAGTGCCTGAACCAGCTGATCCCAGCTCTATTTTCAAGGCTATTTTTTAAAGCAGTAACAAAGAGTATTTAAAAAAGATGCACGGAGACTGTGTTAAAAATAATCCATTGTATCTCACTAAATGTAGACAGGCTGTTAAATGAAAGTTATTTTAATGAACAGCCCAATTTCATTGTCTACACAGCGCAAGTTGCCAATTCCAGTTCTGGGAGAGTCAAGAAAAACACTCCTCTGGAGTGCCTGAAGGCTTTGTAGTGAGTGTCGCATGCTCACATTTATCAAGAAGTCTCAGGGGTTGACTCAACTATTGTTGATTGTCTGGGTACAATTGTGTATTTAGACTTTTCTTTTTCCCCTATTAGCGCTGAAAACTCCACTCCCAGGGAGGGGCATGAACTGCAGATCTGGCGTGTGATAGTAGCTATATGTGTCACATGGGGGGACTGTGGAACTTGTGAACACTTTTTTTCGTACAAATTTCTGAGTATTTTATTGCCATTCTTGATGTCTTCGAGGAGACAGCAAATTTAAGACGTTCGAGTAATTCTGCAAAAGACAGGATTTGAATGAATCCAGTCAGACTGGCCAGCAATCTTTCAGAAAATGTGGCTTTCACACACCTTATACTATTAAGGTAATGAGCATCTATTTTTAGAAGAGTATTTATACAGCAGAGATGATTCGGTTCAATCAGCTATTGGGTTATCAAGTAGAGTCGCAGCTTAAAGATCACACCTGGTGGTAAAGCCTTGCATTTCACTGGTATTGTTTTCTGGATCATTTTTAGCAGGATTTACTGGGAGTTGTGTTGTAAGGCAATTAATTATATTAAAGGGACTGTTTCATTTTGCTGCATAGTGTAGGGTACTGTGTAAATATCTACCAACTTGTGTATATATATATATATGTATGTGTGTATATACTTGCAAGAGTTTGTGAGGAAATACAAGCAAGTTATTTCTGGGATGCCTATTATGATAGAACTGACTGTTCTCTTGCTGTTTTGGGTTTTCTACCTGTGTATTGACTATGAAAAAGAAAGTTTTCTTTAGTTGTTAGGGTTGCTGTTGTTTTGAGCTTTTTTTATTTAATGAGCAAGTCAGAGTGACCAGCATTATTTCAGATAATGTGACTTTCAAACAGCTTATACTCTTAAGGTAATAAACAGCTATTTTTAGAGAAGTATTTATACAACAGGGATGTTTGCTTTCAGGTAGACTATAGAGGTACTTTAATGGAAATTAATGTGAAGTTGCAGTTGAAGATAAGCAAACTGTTGCAGGGGGGAAATAAAATGGTCCATATTGTAAATACTGTTCTTTCATCTTCTTTTTAGTACGTGCTTGACAGATGCATTGCTGAAATAGTGTAACACTACTGAGTCATTAAGGATTCTGTATAAATTTGTGCAGCTGTGGCAAGACTGATGGATTTTTCAACATTAATTTCTAATAGGCTATATAGTAGATAGGTCAGATTCTGCAAAATACTTCAACATGCACATAAAGTCCCTCAACTCAGTAAGATCTAAGGGCACATTTACATGTTTTGTTGTATGAGGGCTCAGGATAGTAAAGAGGATGTCTTGTGAGGGGAGGACAAATTCTGAATGTCTCCCATTTGGAAAGAGTAAACTTTATACATTTAATTCTAAGAATGTTCTAGACAAAGAATCTTTCATTTTGAATGCATAAAATAATTCCTTTAACTGAAATTCATTCAGCTTTTAAGAACAAAACCAGCTGCTCAAAGTGTTCAGTGGTAGAGATGCATTTTGAAAAACTCATATCCTGAAAATGAGGCCTAAGTCATCAGAAGCCTACGGTGTCTCATTTAGGAATGCTTCTGTCGTGAACAGCACCACAGCTGAATTCACCTGAACTTTCCAGACAAATGTACTCTGTGTAAAAATTGGATATGAATATGGCTCCAGGATCCAGTTTGTTGATGACTGCTGATGTTTGCTTTCCAGAAATGTGTGCTGTATTGGCCAGAAAAAAGAGGAATCTACGGGAAGGTTGAAGTCCTTGTTAACAGTGTGCAAGAATGCGAGAACTATACTGTCCGCCAGCTTACAATAAAGGTAGCAGTCTGCACCTGAGAAGAATTGTTCCTAAACTTTTTTTTTTTCTAATGTTCAATGAAGTTAAATTGTGGGGTTTTTTCTTTAAAGGGCATAAATTTTTTACAGGAGGAATAACTGAGCTACGAAGCTCACAGCTGCAAGGTATAATTGAGACCAAACTGGTGGAACACTTATTGTACTTCTGCTTTGTATCACCCTGGCAATAAAAAAAAAAAGAGCTTCAAAAAAGGAGCACAGCTTTGACTCTCCTGAATTGCGGTTGCTTCAAGGCCTTTTTAGCATTGCCAAGGCGATGCAAAGGGATTTCAGTTAATTCAAGAACTAGCATAGCATCATTCAGAAAAAGATACACTGCTCGTGTTTTGTGTTGAGTTCACCTATAGCCCATTTGAGAAGGTAATAATGTAAGGAGTATATAAGGAAAGCTTCATTCTTTCATGTTTCTGACTAAGCATGAGCTGTGCAAAGTAGAGAGGCAGATGCTCCTCTCGTGAGTTACTCCCCATTTTACTCTTAACTTGCTACCAGATTGCATCATCTGCTGCTCCTGACAGAGCATTACAATAAATAATGAACTGGGAACATTTTTTGGTGCTTCAGCAGAGGCAGTGAGAAGTGAGCAGAAGTCATATCATCGAACAGGAATTACTCTAGCCCACATTTACCCCTTTTGCTTGTTAAGTAAGTGGCAGCAGCCTCTGTTGGAGAGCATAACTGGATGAACCGGTATGTTTGATTAAGCCACAAGGGCAGTTCTTCTGCACCTTTAACTTAAATATGCTTGTAATTTTAGTATCAGACCCTTATGATCACAGCCTTAAAAGGTAGCAGAAACATGTAATTTAGAAATTCAGCAGCTCAGATCAAGCTAATCTCTCTAGATCTCATTTCTGGTCTAACACAGACCTCTGACAGTTCCCACAGCAAGTAGTCAGATGGACAGAGCAGAACTTAACATAGCTGGAAAAAGAGCTAAGTTTTCAGGTGCACAAAACCTTCTTCCAACTGCGTTCCTGGAAGCATGCCTGTTCCCTGCAATTGCATCCTTCGAGTCTAATAAAAAGAAAGTTGTTAAATCTCTCTTAACATTTTTACTGTCTTTTTACCGTAACATTGAGAGAAATAAAAAAGAATTGTTCACCACAAGTGTGCATATAAAATCTTCATGTTCTTTTCAGCAAGGGAGCCAGTCCCAAAGTGTGAAACACTACTGGTACACATCCTGGCCAGACCACAAGACCCCTGACAGCGCTCAGCCTCTGCTGCAGCTCATGCTGGATGTAGAAGAGGACAGAGTGGAATCACCTGGCAGAGGGCCCGTCGTTGTGCACTGCAGGTACTTTGCAATCCTTCTCTGAAATTACTGCCCAAAGCAAGGCCACAGCAAATCACATCAAACAGTTCTCCTAAACAAATAACATATTTGGGGAAGAGTAAAAATTCCCCAGATACTCTTCATGCTAATTGACTTTCTCAGTCCATATTTGAGGATTTGAGAGAATTCCCTTGTTGCTAGCAAATTGTTTCTGAACCATTATCCATTTCTGCTAATGAACTCTGTTTCTGAAAGACCAGCTGGAAAAATTGCTCATTTTCTTTCTTATTCATGATTTGCATTCTTTTTAGTCTTGTTGCATAATTACATACCTAAGTCAAACGCAATGCCCTGTGACTGCTTAGCTAAAATGTAAAGCAAGGCAATGTTGAACAGCAGGCATCAGGTACAAATTTGGAGAGCAAAGCATATCAGTAGTAAAATTTAGATACTCACAAGCAAAGCATTACTCAGTACTCAAGAGCAGGGTGCTATTCACCCAAATCATAATGAACCAGAGAATATCCTTCTAATCATTCTAATCAAATTCCATTTTATTGCTTTATATTGACCCATTGCTTCATGCTGCAGTTTAAGTAGTATGAAATAGTACTGGATTCATTATATTGGTAGAAAGAAATAGGTGAAGAAAAACAGGAAAAAAATTCAATCTTTCTTTACTTGTCATAGCTGTGATGATACATCTCTCACAGTGGAGATAGTACGTTTTCTTTCCTAGAAGTACATCAAAACCAAAACTTTTCATCTTGATTCACTTCTTTTCAACTCCATACTTAAGAGATTTAGAGAAATGGAAGCCAGATTTGAACCACCCATCATTTTGCAAAACCAGAATGTGATGAATAAGGAACTTTCCCAAATTTTATGCAGCTGTTTTTATCAAGAATTGCAGTTTCCCTAAATAATCTAAAATCCGTGGATGACTATTGAGAGCCCCTTTTTTCCAGTAAGAATCTTCAGTAATGAAGGTGTTCAGAAGAACAGGGTGCCTTTCCAAGGTGCGTGATATGACGCCAAGGTCTATAATCATGAACTGGAATTTATTTATGATTAAAGACCCAAGTATCATTTCAGTTGTGTTTAAAATTAATAGTTCTTCAGTGATAACTCAGCAATCTATGAACTCATTACACTATGGCCTCTAAATGAGTAAACTCACTCACACTCCATTTTCTAGTCAGGTAGTTTCTTCCCTGTTAATCTGAGTTGGAGATGAGGTCATCCAGATTCTAGAAAGCCTGTGTGCACTTTCCAGTTGGACCTTAGATATAAATGCACAATTCTCAGTTATTTCCAGAGGAGCATCACAGTGCTCACTCAAACAATGATCCCTAATCTGAAGCAGAAATGCTTTAAAAAATTCTTAATATGACACAAGTGAAAACAAAGGTATTTCAGGTTATTTTGTACATCATTTTGTAGCCTGTGAGCATAGGGTGCTGTCTTACACACTTCAGTGATGAGCCCTTTCAGGATTCAAGGTGTAAGATGGACTTGACTTATTTTAGCAAAGTAGCTCCTATTCTTTAAAAGAATAGGAAAAAGACTAAAAATTTTATTTGGTTCTTGAAATCAGCAGATCTGACTACACACCCACACCCTTGAAATCAGCAGACACACACACACACACACTTTCTCCCTTGAGGATATAGACTTCCAAAGAAAGTTTTAAGTTCTTCCCAATCTTTATAGTGGCATCCACTAGGAAGGTATGTGTTTCCTCTCTCATGACACTCATTAAAAGCATGTGGTAAATATGGAAAATATCTGCTTAATCTGGCCATTGGATGTGTAGTTGGTACATCATAATAGGCTTGTGCTTAATGACAAGTAGGTGGTCTGGGATCAAATGCAGGTTTTAAATGAGGGATTTCAAATACACAGGGAAAAGATTTGGTTTATTTAAATTAAATCAATAAGGACGGATTAGAACACAGAAATATATTATGCAAATGTAAAACAAATTTAGCTCCATTTAGTCAATGAAACCAAGTTGCCTGAGAATCTGGATCACAAAGAACCAACAATTTGGCATATTGGAGGCCTGGTTAGAGTTTCTTAAATGAGAATAAGGGATAAAATTTTCATGCCCAGAAACTTGACACTTTTATAGTTATTGATGGAAGTTTCTGCTTTTCTTTCCTCATCAGCTAGTGCATGAACATACTCTATAAAAAGCATACTGCCTGCATCTCTTAATCAAAATATTCCAATTTTCCACACTCCCAATTAACTTACCACAGTCATTACAAATATGCTACTACACCTTAAACTTCTAAATAAAAGGAAAAATAGAAAAATATATAATAGAAATATATATTTTTTTAAAAATTATATAAAAAACAGGTTTATGTGCTTGAAAACACTTCAAAGTTAACAGCTGTCCATATTTTCCAGATATACCAGGAAAGAAATGCCAGGCAAATGAAGAACAATGCCATTTTTATCTTGCACTGCCTGTAATAAGATAGGACTGGCATGCCTGAGCTGAGGAAGAAAATACATTAGAACCCTATTCTTTGTTTAACACATATTAAAAACTTGTCCAAGAACACTTAATCCACCCCAAAAAAAGGGAAAAAATGAACCCTTCATTATAGCCAGCTTCACTTACATCTGAATTGTTTCAACTTGTTAGCCCTGCTTTCAAGGGTTTCAAAATATTTAAGGAAGAGAATGGGGTGTGCATTGGATTTCTTTCTCCAATCCCTCTTTATAAACTATGCCCTTCTCCTGTTGGATACATTTATCCCATAGATATCGATGTCCAAGGAGACAGGCTGTCAACTTAGGATCTTCAGCTCACTCGACCCAGTTTTACATCTTGTTATCCCTTCGTGGTTGGCTTGGACATTCTCATATATTTAATTTGCTGAGTCCTCTTGGACATTTTCACTTCCAGATGGGAGGGCCCTTGATTCTCTAAAGCTCTACTAGCTCTCATTCTGTGGGGAGCAGACTGTGATTTGTTTCAGCTGTGGCAAATGGACGTACTCCTGGTAACACTTTGCACTCACATATATCAAGCCTCTATCTGAGACACTCAACATATTCTTCCTGGTATTAATTTAAATAACTCTTGCAGTGCTTTTATGAGGTAGGTAGCATTCATACCCGGAGATGAAGAAAGCAAGGCACCAAGTGCTGATGCTTAAGTATTTACTATAAAGCCAGGCATAGAGATCTGGACCCCTGACTCCATGTTTTAAGAATTTTCTTACATTTTCCTGCCAGGCAGCATGACAGGGATGAGCTACACTGAATTCCACATTACTTCAGCAAGAAGCAGAGTGGAGCAGAGATTCTCAAAAGTTTTGAAGGCCCCGAGAATAAAACTAATGCCAATAAGCTGTTTCTAAGCAGACATCAAGAAAAGCTGGAGAGTTACAGCACCAAATCCTTTTTCCCTCCTGAAAAATCACAGGAGGGGGAGTTAACTTCATCAACATGCTTCTAGGTCCTGTTTACTTTCATGGTGAGAGGTTTAGTTAGCAGAGCCCCTGTATGCTTTGAGGGCTTCAAACACAAAGCCCCGTTGACTTTTGCCTTTATGTAGGCTTTTACCCCAGCGCAGTGTGTACCTCCATCCTCTGCTTGGACTGTGCCAGAGAATACTTGAACTTTGTGGTGCTAATGGAGATGATTGTTTTTCTTACCGTACACTTGCACGCATACTGGAAATGGGTAAGCCTCACAAATGACCCACAACAACTGGACTGCTGGAACAGTGCACCCTTTCGTTTCTCCCTGAAGTAGTCTGAGAGGTTATCCTTGCTAGTCGTGCACCCAGGAACCGTGCTAGAAACATGTTGGTTCTAGCAATTTCACATTTCATATTTTTTTGTGCTTTCATATCTATTTAGCGTTTTCCACTTCGACCTGTGAACTCTGTTCACCTATCAGATTTTGCCTTCTTTTCAGTGCGGGTATAGGAAGAACTGGATGTTTCATTGCCACGGCCATTGGTTGTCAGCAGTTAAAAGAAGAGGGCGTTGTAGATGCATTGAGCATTGTCTGCCAGTTACGAGTGGATAGGTGAGTGCCAGAAGAACCATGTGTCAGTCAGTGGTTCTGAAATGCTTCATTAATGATCCAGTAACAATTCTGAAAACCTTTTTGCAGTTGAATGTTGCTTTATATGAAGTGGCTGCCATCACTTTCATTGACTCTTATAACTGCATGAGCTGAATATTCAAAGTAACATTTGTAATTAGATACTGAGTAAGGAATATTGTTTTCCGGGTGAAACTGGGTGAGACTCCACTGAATTAAATTCTCCTGAGATGGCAACCCTGTGGTTGCTGGGCACTTGGCTCTCCTCTTTTCCTCTCCTGGAGCTTTCTGCTGTCTGCAGAATCCCACCAGGACACAAGAGATGGGGCCAATCTGGAGACAAGGGATTGTCTTTGAGCGTGGGTTGACAGGGACATCCAGGCTCACTCAGTGTGTAGTTTCTTTACGCAGAGGAGAGAGCCAAATCTGGTGGTGTTGCTATTCCCTCTGCTGTGTTGGGGGTCCTTTTGAATTGGGTTGGCCAACCACCCAGCTAAAGAAAACAGCAAGGCATTTGTTGCAGGGTTTTCTTAAGTCAGATCAATTCCCTGATTGAATTCACAGCTTGGGAGCAGAAACACTGTAAGCCAGCATTGTTGCAGAGTGCTTTGTTTTGTGAAACCGTGGCTGAAGAGAGATTTGTGTTGGAAAGGAGGATGTGGGTATTGTGCACAATGGAAGCTGTTGGTTTGGTTGTATTTTTCTTTCTTACTCTGCTCAGGGAAACAGGATTTTGTATAAAGTAAATAAACAGGGCTGTACCAAGAACAGAGAAGTCTCATTCCTCTCCTGCTGTAGGTACCAAGTCATGTAATCTCTTTGCAAGTATCTTCACAACCCATAAGGGTGCAAATGCTGAAAAAGAGCTTAGGTCAAAGGGATTTTTGTGTTCTGCAGAGTTCTGAAAGGTGCTGGAATCACAAATTGCAGAAGGACCAGAATCCATATAGCTGATCGTGTTTATGATCGTATCCTCTGCCTTCCCCTCCCACACACCTTCATCGTACTAGAAACTGTAATGTGATCTTTACAGGGCGACACAAGCCACTTGGAGTGTGAAATTCTCCAAGGGGACTTCCTGACCTAAAAATCTCAGCAACAGAAAAGATGGAAGAGCTTAGGGAAAAATGCTTACTCTGTTTTAAATTATCAACTCCAAATTTCCAGCACTCCGGTCTGATTATCTGTTCATCTCATTGAAAATGGTTGGTAGTGTTCTTCCCCGTTTTAGAGTTTCTATTATAAAATACCCTTTTTCATATTGCTTTTACACTCTGTGGAGAAGTGGAAGCAAACTCTGCTCTCAGCTGCATCATTTTCTATGTCATTATTTCAGCCATAGAAAAAATAATCCAAATTTCAGCATTATAACTGACAACACAATTTCACTGACTGTATCTGACTAACGAACTTTTTTTAGTATTCTAGATAAACTTGGAAAGAGATGGAAATCTGACCCAAATATAAACATTCATAACAGAAGTCTCAGTGACACAAAGCTCATTATAAACATTGTTGTCTTGTGATTTTCACATTTCTGTATTTTTCCAAGTTTTATATAGACTCCAGAGATGTCGCTTAAGGTGCCTCAGCTCTTCACATTCTCAGGCATTGCCTGAGACAAAAACATATATCTGTATTGGTTTGGGGTTTTTTTAAAGACATTTTTCTGGACAAAACTCAGTAACCAAAACCTCTTTTACTTTCCTTTTTCCAATTGGCCATACTGCAGAAAGGGTCTCACTCACCTGGCAGTCAGTTCATAGCAAGAACTGCTGAGGCAGAGGTTAGCAGACCCTAAGCAGCCACTGCCAGCCCAACCACATCACTGGTTCATAAAGTGGTCACCTATCACTGTTACATGGACGTGCTCCATGAGTCTACCTTCCCTGATCGCCCAGTCCTGACAGGGTGGTTATTAGCAGGTAGCATGTGAGACAGGGTTGTTAAATGTGGCATGAAGCTGGCAAAATGAACTTAACATCCTGCAAGACCTGGCTCTGGCAATAACTGTGTGGGACTTCAGTTACCAGCATGGCCAACATTAACAATGAAGCAGAGCAGGAAGGTTGTCTTCCTCACAATACTTCCGAGTAGCTGAACTACAATTAATTCTTTGTACATCAGATTTCCCCCACAGAACAACATAAAAAAAGATAGTTCAGCAGAAAAGGATGGTTTTATCTGATCATCTGGGAGAGTAAAACCTGCTCAAGAGGTTTCATCTCTGATACCTCATCTCCACTAGGATCCCAGCCAGGTTTGCTCATGCTAAGAGCCTTACCATCCAAACACAGACTTAATGACAAAACGAACACACTTGATGGTGTCCACTTGTTGTGTGAACTTCTTACTGGACCCATGGCCAAATTTCTACCAATGTGAACTGAGCAATGTGAGAGCAGAAGAAAGAACTGTGCTTGAGGGATTCAGAGTGATGCTGTAGGGATTTACCAAAGCATTCTCATTGCCCAGCACACTCAGTGAGAACCAAACCGAGCGTCCAAACAAATTGCAGGCAGCAGAAAAAGTTATGCTGAAAAACAGATTAATTAAGTGCCTATGTAACTCCCCTGGAAACAGAGGTTAAAATATAGCTCCAGAACGGAATGTGCCACTTTCTTCTTAGCTGTTCCGTGCAAGTTCAGGGGTGAACAGATCTGGCAGAAATTGTCTGTGTTGCGCTAACATGAGGAAACAGACCATCCACTCAAAATCTTGGCCCAGGATGGAGATACAGCCATGTTTGGTGTGGATTTGTAGAGACAGACCCTCAGGTCTGCTCAGCTCACTTTTTTCCCCAGTGCATTTTTTATGTTCTGCAGCAGAAACAGGAAATGTTTGATGTGAGGCATCTTCAAGACTTACTGCGATATCAAGAAACTTTGCACATTCTTAACCTTAAAGGCACATTCTTGGAATGACGTCCAATAGCTTTGCTCTTGGCTCCTCAGACAGGATGAAAAGAGTTTCCAGTGTGCGTCAATTCATTGTTTAAGTGTTTTGACTAATCGCCTCAGGTTAAAAAAAAAATAATCCCAAACCCTGCACAAAATTCATTCTGGAACAGACTGCATCCAGCTGCACTAGCAGCAAGCCAGAGGGCAGGGTAAAAGACCCTTTCTTCCCCCATGGCTGCCCAGGCAGAGCTGGTCACAATCCCCAAACCCTCAAGATACTGGGGGCTGTTTCTTCCCAGCACACACACACCCCTCTCCCTGTCCCATCTCCCCAGAGAATACCAAAGAAGCAGATGTCCCAGCCGCTCGCAGGAGAGCTGGGGGCAGTGTGAGTTGGCAGAGGACAAAGGCTGCACACCCAGAGGTGCTGTAGCTGTGGGTGCATCCCTCCTGGGCACTAAGGACATGGGACAGGAAACCTCCCTCCTCAAGCACATTTCCTCCTGAAATACTCTTCCGTTGCAGCCTCTTGCACAAACTGATGCCTTAAGGTTACAGATAATTCCCTGGTATTAAACGCGAGCCTTACACAAGAGCAAAGAGGAGAAGGACTTGGGGATATTGGACATGAACCAGCAATATGTGCTTGCAGACAAGAAAGCAAACTGTGTCCTGGGTTGTACCAAAGCCAGCATGACCAGCAGGTTGAGGGAGGTGATTCTGCCCCTCTACTCTGCTCTGGTGAGACCTCACCTGGAATACTATGTCCAGCTCTGGGGTCCCCAGAACAAGAAGGACATGGAGCTGCTGGAGCGAGTCCAGAGGAGGGCCACAAACGTGATCAGGGGGTTGGAGCACCTCTCCTGTGAGGACAGGCTGAGAGAGTTGGGCTTGTTTAGCCTGCAGAAGAGAAGGCTCCAAGGAGTCCTTATTGCAGCCTTTCAATATATAAAACAGTTAGAAGAAACCTGGAGAAGGACTGTTTACAAGGCCAGGTAGCGATAGAACAAGGGATAATGGTCTTAAGCTGAAGCAAGGTAGATTTAGATCAGATATAAGGAAAGAGTTCTTTACAGTGAGGGTGGTGAGGTCCTGTCACAGGCTGTGGCTGCCCCCTCCCTGGCAGTGTTCAAGGCCAGGCTGGATAGGGCTTTGGGCAGCCTGGGCTAGAGGAGAGAACTAGATGGTTTTTGAGGTCTCTTCTGATCCAAACCAGTCTATGATGTTGTGGTTCTATGCATCCTGTTTAAATAGCACTTACAAGGCCAAGTTGTCTGAACCTCTGTATTAGACCCAGGTGCCCCTAAGCTGACAAGGATGTGTCAGACAGGGATGTGCTGGCAGGGAGGTTTGCCCATACATGGTTCGGAAGCATCACAACATCTCAGTTATTCTTGCTAGCACAGAGCAAGTGCTATAATGCTGGGCTCAGCCCCAGCTAGGCTTATACATGACTTCTTGGGGATTTTGTGTTACTTCAGCGCTGAAGAGGAAGGAGCAAGGATCACCCCCACAAACAGACTAATGCAGCCAAACTCGTTTTAACCTGCCCTTCCTTCCAAGTCCTTCTTTCTGGATAAGTTACCTTCCTCCACCCCTTCCACACAGCGGATCTAACCTGGGAAACATACTCCCTTAGAGAACATCTTGGGGGAGCATTGATGGAGGCGACAGGGAGGGAAGCTGACGGGGAAGGGGTTGCGTGGGCTGGGCAGGACGCAGCAGTGAGGAGGAAGGAAGGAGGATAAGCAGCACAGAGGACCAGAGCAAAGCCCTCCTGTCACCTTTAGACTCTCGCTGGATCTCCAGGCAGGGGACAGACACAGAGGAGAGCAGCTGAAGGCAGCCAGCAGCCAAGAGTTATGAATTTGTGGATGTCTTTGTTGGCAAAGTTAAGAGGCTACTGCATTTTGCACCGGATGGGACCATTTAAGGGCCTGTGATTTAATTCCTAGGAATAGCATGTCATAATAGACATGCAGCTTACTAAAAGGTGGTCTACAATTGCCTGAGCATTCTGGAGGAGCACAGACAGCTGGTCACTTGCTTAAAGAAGTAGCTATTACTTTAATTATGTTTTTCCTGCCACAGCTATTTACCCGTCCAGTAGCACTGAGCGAAATAAAAGTGCTGAAGGGATCACATGAGGGTTTGTCAGACCTTCTCCTGCAAAAGTAACTAGCTGCTCCAGGGTATGCTGAGGGTAAACTGTGGGCTTGGTTGTAGAAACAGCGTAGGTAGCTATAAATATTCTGGCAGATGAGATAATAAAAGTGGAATTAAGTAAACTTGAGGCTTCACTCAATGAGAAGTGAGACCTGGGAAGTACTGTTAGAAAGATGTTCAGTTTAATTTCAGAGCTGAATGGTACCACTCACTACATATCACACTTACTTCCTGTAGGACGTCATCCCTTCCTACCACACTGCAGTTGGCACTGGAGATGTGGGACTTGACTATCACACTTAGACCTGAGAAAAGGATTGTTATCAAGTGAATGTATTAAATGTAGGCATCTAATCCAAGCTGGCTGTAGCTAGTCCTTTTTATGGTCAAGTTAAACTCCTTTGTATTGTTGGTGCTGAAATGAGTCACTGCTGTAAAATTTCTTAGGTGGCTGCTGTTCAGACAGGATGCATTGTAGGCGTTAGAAAGAGGACAGGAAGAGCTGTTCTCTGCACAGGCGATCTGTGGGTCACCAAAGGTTACACTGTTAGCAAAGGACGAAAATGAAAGGCCAGGGCCTGAATGCTTCCTTGCTCCATCAGTAGTAACGCTGCAACCATGTATGTGGCCTTTCTTGCCCAAGAGCAAAATGCTCTATGAATGTTTTAAGTCTGAAATGTAGGTTTGAACAATGTAGATGCCAGAAGTTTTCCTCTCTACTTCTTACCCTGATGGAACTGTGAATGGTGGTTCATGCTGGGCATATGCTGGTTGGCATAAGTTATGAAGAAAGTACTTCTGCTCAGGCAAATCTCCCACTTGCTCAAGCAAACTCTTCAGTCAAAAGTGGGGAAAAGGGCTTGTATTATCTGGTGGTCATGGGGTTGGCAGGGGCTGGAGGTTGTCACAGTCTTCAAAAATAAGATTTCATTCCAATGTGTTTCCTTTTCAGGGGTGGAATGGTTCAGACCAGCGAACAGTATGAATTTGTGCACCACGCACTGAGTCTGTATGAAAGCAGACTTTCTGCAGAAGCTGTCCAGTGAAGCCAAGGGGAGTAAAACCGAATGTCAATCTCTTGAGGTAATTCCTTTCATTACCTACCAGCAGCTTCTTCAAGGAGTTTACTGCAGTGGGAAGAGTGGCTCTGAGGCCAACTTCTGAAGAGATTGTGGACGGTTTGGCAAAAGTATGGAGATTGCTGGACCCTTACTGTATATGAATGTATTGTGAGCTTCCCAAAAATGATTTATAAAGAAGGTACCGTACTGAAACTACACATGGATTTCACGTATATATCTAAAGGTGGGTTTAATTCTGTAATGCTGATATCTGCCATATGGAATGTATGTATGTGCTACTGCTGCAGTCGGGTGGACAATGGAACTTCCACAGAAGAAATGTTTATCAAGTGTATAAATGCTTTAACGTTTGCAAACTGTCTTGTGAATGGACTGTCAACTGTACTGTAAAGTGCTATTACTGATTATGTGGTGAGCTTGTTTCTTGGCCACATAATATTCTTGCTGCTAAAATTGCAAGTGTTCAATTATGGATTAAAAACAAGAAGATGAGATAATAAAAGAAATTCAAAGTCTCGTTTTTGAAACTATTCAAAAGCAGTTAATATTTTGTATGGAAATATATGTTCTTCACACTATTAACTATTAAATGTGTATTTACTGTAGGTCTTACAGAGCAGTTGCAGAGCACAATGTCTGTTATTCAGTATGTATGTATTTACCCTATACTGTTGATTGTCTTAGAACATGCTTCTGCTACAGACCCGAATCCGGTGTATTTGTAAATTGTGTAAGTCATTTTACTTTTAAAAGAAACTTTGTAGCATATATTAAATGGTAAGGATTTTAAATATTTGTCTGTCTTTTATTAATACGGGATTTTTTGCTTATGTTGTTTATCTGCTCTCTCTTCCAGTAAGAGATAGATGCCTTTAGTGATATGAACTGTTCCACGACAGGTTATATGAGACAGAAGATGCTGCTATGACTGTTTCCTTTACCGTTCAGTACAAATTTGTTTTTAAGAGAAACGCAAAGTTGGCATTTTGACTTACAGCACTGGGAGGTCTGTTTACAGGGTATAATGAGTTTTTAATGCAGTGATGTTGACTTTGCTTCATACTGCTAATAAATTACACTTGATATAAAATGTTTGCTGAAGTCTCTGTTCTTGCCCAGAGTAGTTGATGCACCACACACTCTTGTACGCCCAGAAACTGGATGGCTAGCCTTCACCATGGCTTCAGACCACTGGAGAACCAACCCAGAGGACACAGGCAATCTTGAACTGACAGGGAGCAAGGTAGATCATCTCATGGGAAGGCAAAATCAGCATCACTCGATCCCTCAGCAGAGTTTAAGACTCAGTGTAGACTTCAGGGCTTTGCCTCCTCCTCTTCCCCTTCTCCTTCCCCTCGTCACTTGGCTTTTAGAACTTGTGAGGTTACATGTGTCAATATTGAGATTTTGCTTGATTACGTATAGTCACCAAAAAATATGTGTTTGTTCCCTGTATAATACAGTATATATATTTATTCAGTACCAGCCAAGTCACCAGTAGACTGATAATATTTCACAGGCAATGAATTACACAAAGGCATAAAGCCTTTACTTTAGACTTCCAGTCTAAAGAGATTCAGCTTCATCTCTTTCAGTTCCCTGGGTGTTTAAAAACCTCTCTCTCTTTTGCTTCTGTTTTTCCAACATAAAGCAACTAGTAAACTCTGAAGAATCGTATGAAAGGACAAAGTGGTGTAAAACTCCCCAAAACAATTGAATAGAAGGAAGTGCTCGTCACTGACTTTTTCCCCCTGTGAAGGCACATTTCCTTCCTAGCCTTCGCTTCACTTATCTGAGGTGGGTTTTTTTAAGAGAAGCATGGGGAGTTGCTAGAGGGAAAATGGATTCTTTATTTCACGTCCTGGTTTCTACCTGTCTCGCCTTGACATTCTCAGGTAAGTGTCTCTCCCCACTTCCCTTCCACCGTATTGCTCTTTCTGCCACCGAGCAGAGCCCTTCAGGGCAGCTGGTGACAAAAAACAAGTCTCTGCTTGGGTTAATACAAGAGGAACGGGGGGCAGGGCCAATGTAGCCCATTCTGTTTAGATTTCTTTCCAAAGGAAAATAAACTGTCTTCTTCTATACTGAAGATACCATCTTCTTTCTTTTAAGATCTCCTGCTAGATAATCTGGGAGATGAGCTCGGGACAAGCTCTTCCTAGGGGAGATTCCTATTTTTTATTTGTATTTTGTGAAGCTTTCAGAACCAGGAGCTTCCTGTGATGCTTAGTTAGAAAATACCCAGGTCTATAAAAACAGGGAGATGACAAACCTTAACCAGGGGAAATAAACCCACATGCTGGGTTTAGCACTCTGTAACTAATAAGGCTGGAGATGTTTGAGTAACTGAGATTATAAAAAGAGAAAAAACGAAACAAGAGGTGGCAAGGAGGCTGCATCTGAAATATCCAGTTCCGTGTTCTGTAACAAGTATGGATCTTGTGTTGGTAACTTTGGGGTTTTTTTGATGAATGCATTGTATTACTCTTCATTTGAGTGTTTGGTGTTGATTTTGGTGTGCGGTGGTACAAAGAGCTAATCTAACGTGAATTAGAGTGGTCATAAAACTAACAGCTTACAGGCGTTGGAATAAATCCAGTAAAATAGATGTACTTCCTATCAGTAAAGTGCTTCCATTCTTGTGACAGTACAGGCGCTGAGAGGCACACAGATTTGAGAATGTCCTCGCCTATGTTTTCTTCAGAAACATTATGACTTTTACTAAAACAATCTCCAGGCAGTAAATTATATTGTAAAATGACTGTGCCGTAAAACTGAAAAAAGACTGAGAGCTCATGTAGATCTCAGTACGCTTTCAAGCAGGGGGAGTGAGATATTTGGAATTGGTATTTAAAGTTTATAGTTCCTGGGTTTCTTATATATCCAGTTTAATCTTTTCTTTGTTTTTTTATATCAGAAGTCAATGATTTTGCTTTTTCCACTCTCAGTCTTTACGTTACCAACATTTGCATCATGGGGGCTGTACATTTAGGGATTTTTAAAAATGGGTTCAACACATGGGAAGTCATGATAAGTTCCGCACACTGAAATTGAGAAGAGAGATTCATTTGCTGATGTATTTTAAATCTTCATTAATTTGGGTTTTTGTTAAATAATGATGTGTAACCTATTGTATTTTTCTGGAATTTTCCTCTTCCAGAAGGGTTTCTGATAATCCATGTCCAGAAACAGCAGTGTGTTTCAGAAAAGAGAGGAGTCGTTATGGAAAAGTGCAATATGACCAACCTCAACCAGCAGTGGCAGTGGACAGCAGATGACAGGCTCCGTCATGTGAAATCTGACCAGTGCCTGAGCATCTCTACACGCTCTGCCCTGTCATCTCGCAGCATCATGGTTGATTGTCCCCAGGCAGTCAGGTGGACTTGCCACAATGAAGATGGGCTCCTAAAGGTGGTCAACAGCTCTCTCTTTCTCACAAAGCAAGGTCAGAAGGTAATGGCCAAGCAGAGTAAGAAATACCTTCATATGTGGATGCAGCTAGAATCCAGCGAGACGGGAAAACCTGTTTATGTAAATCTGTGCTCGAAGCAAGGTGAGCTACTCCTTCAAGGAAGTTTTGTAAACAAAAATGTCTCTTTTATGCTAATGTTAAGAATGATGATATTTTATTCACAGAGAAAGCCATTTTTCATAGTCAAAAAGAGTAGCTGACATGAGTGCTGTCTTTCTCACAACGGATGGGGTTTTTAAGCAATTTTATATTTTCAGGATGTCTCTCCTTTTCTCTACTCCCAGTCTTCGGATCAATGAACTTATATATAAATTCAGCTCACTATTCTTGTGTCAGTTCCTTTTTCACTTTGAAACAGAATTGGGGGAACTAATTCCTAGTAATTTTTTTAAAATATGGATGCATACAAGTCCTTTTCTTCCCCACTCATCATACAAATCCAGATTTGATCTGTCATGAGCAAGATGACACTGAAAATTAAATATGTGCACTGTTATTTCTCTGACTAACCGAAATGCATGATTAGAACAGCCCTATGGCTTACACATTCACGTGTTCACACAGTGTTGCTTTGCCCTCAGATGCAAAATTTATGAGAACACTCAAAATCCTGAAAATAATGAACTGAACCAAAAATCTCAGGAATGCTTGCAAGAGCACTTTGAGGTTCATGGGTCCGCCCACATACCTATGGATGTGTTGATACACCTGTGTGGTTATATGTTTTCATATCCACAGCAAAATGGAAGGCAGAATGGTTTGAATGCTGCTTAATAACACTTTCCTTGATAACCTGTTGTCAGTCCTTCCTGACAATCCTTTTGGTATTCTTCTTGCTTTTTACTGGGAAACACACAATTTATTCTTGTCTTTACAGTATTGTAAAAAACGTTTTATGACCCAATAGGGTTGCATATGGCCAAGTTTTCAGAATGTTTAAAACAAAACCTTGTTCTTTCTCCCAGTCGTTGTAAGGCAGGGCACCATTGTTTTTTCCAGCAAATTTGCACTTGCAGAACTCTACTCACAGCAGCAGGACTACTCACCTGAGAGAAGGTCTGAAAGGACCACTTTCAGAATTGGGGAATGGAAAACTGGCCGAGATGCGATTCCAGCCCTCCTCCCCTATATTTTAGGAATTAAAAAGGTAGAATCTTTTGAAGTCCTGGGTGTAGGGTAAGTATGGCTTGAGTAGTTAAGATTAGGTACCCAGGCAGTGTTATTTTCTTTAGATAGCTGGATGACGTGTGGCCCAGCGGAGTTAAAGTAACTTTACATCCTTTTCTTAATCATCCTCAGAGGAGGAGCAATTCAAGACCAGTAAGTACTAAGTAAAATGGTCAGGGAGTATTAAAGTATTTACCACGCTCAGTCCTTTAAGTGAATTTGCCTTAATTTCCCAGAAATTCTCTCTGTAGACAGGCCTTTCAATCCACTTTCAGAGTCACACTGTCAGTTGTCTACTTTTTGACAGCTCTGGGAAGCTCTGGTGAGAACTCAACAGAACATTATGATCCTCAATACCTAAGAACTCCAGGTATACAAAAAGATATATGTGAGTTGAAGTAGGGCAAAGTGGTGATGATGATGATGATGATAAAATAATAATAGTAATTACTACAAGAACAAAATCTCATGCACACAGTGCTGGTTTTGACATCCACGTGCATGACAAAATTTTCAGTGTTGAACGTGTAAAACCAGTCTTCCAAGAACATCTGTCTACTTTCACTGAAAGGAGCAGTGGATCAGCTTAAAATAACATACTGTGTCTATATTTAGCTAAGATAGTAAAAACTAAGCAAAGTCTTTGGAGCTGAAATGCCTGTAAATTTCTCTACCCCTGACTAACACTGTATTTTGATATAATTTATGCTTTGTTTTCATAGCACTCATAAAAATAGTGATACTTTGGCAAGGGAGTAACTAACTCACTGAATTGCATACCAAATAGCTTATCAACCCATATACAGTACAAGCTCCAAACCCAACAACTGCAACTACCTTTTATTCAGAACCTAACTCAAATGCCAAGCATAATTTTTTTGAGCATGGAGAAAGTCTGAGCTTGGATTTCATATCAGCCATCTGAAATGTATTTGGATATACATTTTTTGCTTACAATCCTGACCTAAATGACTCTTTGTGGAAATCAGGATCAGTCATATACGTACCCTACCTCTGTTTAGTCAGAGATAGCTTTAAATCTAAGAGCAGATAGTCCTCCTGGCTGAATCTGGCATTTGTTTGAAGTACCTAACATGAAGAAGGGTGATGACATACCAGCTTCCCTTGATATGGCAAGACTTCAGTGCTCATCAAATTCACGAGGAGATTCTGGGCAGAGAGAGGAATAGTCCCTACAGTGCTAAGGACTTCTTTTCACTAACAGCCTGTTGAGGTCAGAGCTTCTCTTAGTCCAGGATCCAGGAGAAAGAAGAGGAATGGAAACAGGGAGGAAAAAACCATGGGAGAGCTGAAGTATACAAGGCAGGATGACTGAAAACAGAAAAAAATGTTGCATGCAAATAACAATTGCAGAACAAACCCCACCTCCTCTTGTATGTCAGGAAAGTACCCAGAGCACTGCTGATGCTGACACACCAAAGCTGATGTCATTTGTGAGTAGTGGAAGCAATTCTTACAAGTCTCTTTTGCTCTGGGTAGGTTAGTTTCAATAAAATATACAATTAGAGAACTGAGGCAATGTCATGTGGCCCCTTGAATGTTACCACAACGTTCAACCATCAAAACTACTGCAGACCAAAAATTGTAAACTAAGTGGAGAATGATTTCAAACAGGGAGACACAAGTCCGAACTGTCTAAAGACCGTCATGCAGCCTGCAGAGCAGTCTGGATGCAGAAGGTGACATGAACTGGTGTGAGATAGGATGCTCTGCACTGCATTTCTCTTCTGCAATAAGGGAAGAGTCTTCACTGGTTAAAAACTGTCTGGATGGATGGGCCCAAAGAGTTGTGGTGAATGGACTTAAATCTGGTTGGCAGCCGGTCGCAAGCGGTGTTCTCCAAAGCTCGGGTCAGATCTCTTTGATATCTTTATCAATGATTTGGACAAGGGGATTGAGTGCACCCTTAGCAAGTTTGCAGATCTGCTTGAGGGCAGGAAGGCTCTACAGCTGATCAATGGGCCAAGACCAACTGTATGAAGTTCAACAAGGCTCATTGCTGGGTCCTTCCCATGGGTCACAACAATCCCGTGCAATGCTACAAGCTTGAGAAAAAGTGTCTGGAAAGCTGTCCAGCAGAAAAAGCCCAGGGAATGTTGGTTGTCAGCCAGCTGAATATGAGCCTGCAGTGTGTCCAGGTGGCCAAGAAGGCAAACAGCATCCTGGCTTGTATCAGAAACAGCATGGCCAGCAGGACTAGGGAAGAGTTCATCACCCTGTATTTGGCATTGGTGAGGCCACACCTCAAGTACTGTATTCAGTTTTGGGGCCCTCACTACAAGAAGGACATTGAGGTGCCAGAGAGTCGAAATAAGGGCAACAAAGATGGTGAGGGGTCTAGAGCACAAATCTGAAGAGGAGCACTTGAGTGAACTGGGGATTGTTTAGCCTGGAGAAAAGGAGGCTGAGGGAAGGAGACCTTATCGCTCTCTACAATTACCTGAAAGGAGGTTGTATCCAGGTTGGCGTTGATCTCTTCTCCCAAGTAACAAGTGATAGGACAGAAGGAAACAACCTCAAATTGCACCAGAGGGAGTTTAGATTGGGTATTAAGAAAAAATTATTCACCAAAAGTGTTGTCAGTCATTGGAACAGGCTGCCCAGGGAGGTGGGCGAGTCACAATCCTGGAGGTATTTAAAAGACATGTAGATGTGGTGCTTAGGGATGTGGTTTGGTGGTTGCACTTGGCAATGCTAGATTAACTGTTGGGCTTGATGATCTTAAAGATTCCAACCCTAATGATTCTATGATTCTGAGACATGTTCACCTGCTTGGTGCTCTTGAGAAAGGTCAAGGGCACCAAAAAAAGCTGGTAGAAGCACGAAAAAGACAGAAACCCTTACCCCTTTTTCTAGTTGTGTTAATATCTCTGGGCCTTAATTTTTCCACACCTTCAGGTCTTGTAATAACCGCAACAATCCATCCACAGGTTCACAATGGGATGGATTTTTGTGTGTGTGACCCTTACAAATTCCTCCAGGATAAATTAGAACAGTGAAAATCAATATTTTTATTTCTACTTTGAGCTAACCCAAAATGTTTTTTCCTTAAAAAAAGCCCCAAACATTTGCTCAAATCCATTTTTATGTCCCATAATTATTATTTTATAGAAATTTGTAAGTAAAAGAGTTTGGAACATCTCTGTGAACCTATGAAATATTGCCTTCTTTCTTTGGTCAAATCAATACATGCCTGACCACTTTTGCTCATCTCCACCTGGAAAAAGAAATACACTAGAGTCAGATGCTTGGACATAATTACAAGTCCCTGTAGGCAACTCAATATTATAGGACAGAAGATGAAAGTTAAACGTGTTTTCACATTTAGCAAAATGAAATAGACATATCTGCAGTGTAGACCAAGTCTTCAGTTTTCATAAATTTTCAGAGTCTCAGTGAGCCACAGCGCAAATACTATAGAAAAAAATCAGCTGAGCTGCTTTCATAGGGAAGAAATGGAATGATAGGAAGAGTTTCCCAAGCAATCAGGATGGTGGCAAGCCCCGCTTTACTATTTCATCTTCTGCTGCAAATGCTAACAAATATCCCCATTCCAGACAACTGTACTGGTAATTAACGTGATTATGTTCTCTCCCTTTATTTTATATGGATCTCTGTGTAGAAGCTGGAGTGGGTTTCAGCTTCTAGGTGCCTAAATGCAGGTGTCTGAAGGAAGGGCTTCTTTCAGTTGTCTCACCATGGATGCTTTTTGCCATTTGAGATGCTCCAGGATATTCCATACGACCTCTTGACTGCCTACCCAGAAAGACATAGGTCTCCCATAGGTCCTGAGCCTGAGCAGATGCCTCAGATGCCAGAGGGCAGGTCAGATGCCAGAGAGCAGGTCGGATTGCACTGGGTAACTATGTCTAGGTAACTGAACCAAGCCCTAGTTGTCTACATAGTAGTTATTAGTAGCTACTGCTCTAAGCCTTCTCAGTAGAGACATAATCCATGGAGTTAATGGTGTCTAGATATCTTTCAGTGACCAAAGAACTATTTCAGAGTGGGCTGGGGTGTCAGAGTGTCAGAACAAGGCTGACAGAGATAGAGTACTATCATTACAGTAACTTGGGATGTTCTGCCTGCACTGATGATGAAAGCCTTTAAGTGGCTACTTCAGCATTGTGGAAACAAGCAAGTCCAAGAATGGCTCCGGATTACACTGGACTTTGGAGACATGTAACCTCTCTGACACAAGACACAGACAGTTTTTTAACTTCTACAACATTTCAGATAGAGAAGGCAAAATTTTTTCAAGTGGCATAGTTTCTGCAGTTTTTAAAAGGACTACCTTCAATCAGCAGAAAAGGATGTTTAGTGGATTTTTATTTTCTTCTCTCAGGCTCCTACACTCAATAGAAATCTCAAGTGTGTGTTTTATTTCTACACTCTATTTATACATAGCTAGACAGCTAAAAAGATAATTCATTTTGTCCTGCGCATACAGGCATCTTAAAATGAACCCTTCTAGTTTCAAGTCTTGCTGCCAGCCTTACAGAAGTTTTTCTTCTTCTATGATAGATACCCAACTCATTTCTCTTTCACTGGCAATCCAGCCTGTTTTCTGAAGGTCTGCCTTAATGCAGTAGGCAGACTGATGCGATGCAGAAAGCATCGTTTCAGAAAGCTGCACCACGCTGGCTCGTCTGAGTCTGAAGGCACCACTGTAGGGTTCTCGGTACTTGACAACAAATCAGTGCTCTTGCTCATCATACATGCAAAACGTATGGACTTCCTTTTCTTATAAGCAGGCTGCTGCTGTGCAGATGGAGGCACGGATGAAATACGTGCTTAGTCAGAGGGCCATAATTTCTCCCGGGTGTGCTACTGATGATTACAATGGTATGTTCACACGCTGTATATCATTCAGCCACTGGTGATCAGCAGCAGTATCAGTGCTGCAGTTCTGTTCCCATGAACAGCTTAATGACTGATTTCCAAAGAGACTGCTAGAACAATGCTAAGCACTTCTGAAAAGTCCCACTGTGGAGATTTCTGTGTACTTTACTGATATCCAGACAGGAGGTGAGTTTTTTCCGGTTTAAAAATTTGGAACTCAAGTTGTGTAGAAATCTGTTTTCTTGTGTCTCGTAATAGGCAGTTTTCTATTATAAGGGCCTGCTATTGAAGAAGGGCTGTGAGGGTCCTTATGCTAGAACTATAGTGGCTTTCCTTAGAAAGAGAATATAAATCTGGATCCTGATTTTCTTGAACTGGGGGTAGATATGAATCATGGTAGACAGGCCAATGTAGGATATGTGGAAAGCTCAGGTACACACATCTGAGGTTCCATCATGGCATTGTGCTATGTGCAAGCCATTTCCATCCATAGGTTACAGGTAACATACTGCCTTTCCTGGGAAAGCTCCTTTAGCTGGAAACCCAAGGTAGCCCTGAGCTTAATGAGCAGTTGGGTTGAGCAGTGACCAAGTGTTTGCTGATGGTATCTCCTCGGGCTAGTGGAATATTTCTGAGAACCAAGTGTTTCCCTTTCAGGAGGGTCAAGCTCTCCCCTCAGCTCCTGCACCAGGAATGCTGGTTATTCCCTGGCTGCTGAGTCCCATAACTGTCGCTGGCAGCACCAGCTTCCCTTTTATGGAGCAGCAGCTTTCCTAAAGCACAATTGCACTGGAACGCAAACGTCTTCCTGTTGAAATCGTTGCTATTTGTCTGTGAATAAAGCCAAGACTTTTTTTTTTTTTAATGTGTTTTTAAGTTGGGTGTGTAAATCTATATTTAGGAACCCAATAGAGTGGCTTTTTTTCTAAGCAACTGCTGACCACTCAGATGTACTTTTTTTTTAGCCACCTTTCCATCAGTAAATTCTACTCCCTGCTGAACTTGGACATACCTGAGAGGCACAGAGCCAGCAGGCCTAATTCTTTCCAAGTATTCTGGGCTAGCATTTCTAGTTGCCTACCCCTGACTTTCAGAGACCCCCAACTAGCAGGAGACCCGCGGGAACAATGACTAACACGGAATTTAAACCAAGTCTGGACTTCTGTCAACTAGTGGGTTTATTTCGGCTTGAGCGCAGGGCTGCCCCTGACAGACTCTGCCGTGTCCTTTTGGTAAGGGTCATGAAGGTATGTGATGTAGGACCGTGACAGACTCTGCACCACAGGCACTCTGCAGGGGATTCTGCAAATGGAGCAGCATGAGGATGAACATGCAGTGTTGGACCAGACCTGAGGGTTCGACGAAACCCTTCCATGATGTAAAAGAGAGAGCAAAATTAGATCTGTAGTATTGTTTTCAGCGTCTCGATTTGCAAAAATGTTTGATCAAGATTTTTGGTAATCAAATGGAGACTTGGAGTTTTTTACTCCCAGAGAAGCAGAGTTAGACAAAAGGAGGGGAAATAATTAATGTGGCTATCAACCCACTCCAGAAAACAAATCCTTTTCAAGAGGATCTAAAACTGAGCAGCAGATGAACACACTGTTTTGTCAAGCACAGGAAAGACTTGCATGAAAGTGTCACTTACAAGGGCTTAACAATCTCACTTTTCTTTCTGGACGCAAATGGGAGTACTGTGAGTTTATTTATATAAGCTTGTTAACATACATATTTACACATAACAAAAAAACCCCATCATTCTGACTTCATGGAAGCTCACGCACTGATCCTTTCGGTAAGAGGTAATCACACATTGGCCTGCTAAGACATCATAATTGCACACCAAATAATTACATTTGGAAGCTTCTGCTGCAATTTAACCCAGTCATTAAATTTTTTTAGAGGTTTAGTAAGCTAAAATTGTTATAAATGGCAACCAGCCCGGTGGCTCAGCAGCAAAACAAGGTTCTGTCATGCTGGAGACCCCAGTTCAAGGACAGACAAAGTGTCTTGGGCGTGGAGCCAATACACACTAGCTGTACTCCAGCAACGGCAGGGCAGCTTTTGGTGAGGAGAAGGGGCCACTGAGTAATTCCAATCGTTTAGCTGAAATGTGATGCTACCAGATGTAAAGGCCACCACAGCTTGAACCCTGCCCTCACAGCCACAAAGAAAGGATATTAAATACATACCAATGGGGAGGAAGAGCCATGAAAATGTGGAGGAAAAATGTGTAGTAAAATCTTTCCTGCGCTCTAATTGCAATTTTGGCATTCTCTGAAGGATACGTGACTAAAAAAGCAAATCCACCATTATATTTGCAGACACTTCAGTTGACTGATACGATTGTTAACTGAACCTCGGAAAGACAGCACTCAGGGGTTAGCACGATCTCTGCATGGGACTGAGTTAAAAATGCAAGAGGAATGTCCCATGTGGGCACAAGGAACTTACTTGGAACAAATATTATCTTGAACAAAAAAAAATTATCTTGAACAAATTATCTTGAAAAATTATCTTGAACAAAGCCATATTTTGAACTTACACCAGCAAAAGGCAGATGAGAATCTGGCCCGTGTACGTACAAAGGGCGGGGGTTGACCGTGTAAGGCTGAAGCTGTGTGCTGTGTGACAACCTCAAGCGAGCGAAAAAGCTACGAGTGAAAACACTGTGCTGTTAATGACAAAGCACAACCTTTCTCTTCACTTCAGAATCATTTTGATGGACTGTATTTAAAACCAATGACATAAATGTTCAGGGAAATAGGGTTTTTTCTGCTTTTGTTTTGCACAAACTTTGGTATTGGTGCAAAATACGTTTGCACTGGAAACAAAAAAACCTGTAGAACTACATTTATTGGCAGCTAAATATTGTTTATAAAAAGTAGAGCTGCTTTTAATTACTTTCCTTTATTTGCTTTAGATCTCCAAGATGCAGGCACTTCTGTAGGGGATAATAGAACTACATTCCCCACTTTAAATGCTGTTACCTCCGGGCCTGAAAATCTGCTGAAGAGTAGCACAGAAATGTTCATCAGAACCGTGACAGAACACTTCAGTAAAAATCTCATAGAAAACCTCTACTTTGACTTAAGATCTGCAGTAACAGAGAAAACCTGGAGTCCAACCACAACTCCTCAATACTCTAGCACTACAGAAGAGGTAAGGCAGAATAATTATTGATTGATTTTTATTAATCCTGCTCCACTCTGTGGAGCCTGATCGCTATTACAGGTGGATGTTTGCTGGATTGAAAAAAAAACCAAAAACCCAGTGACCGGACAGAGTTTTGTTCTTTATTTTGATGGGATGCTTTGTTCATGCACATAGAAGCACAGCTGCAAAAATATTCTGCCTCTTCTGTACAGCGTGATGCCGGTGTGCACAATGCATTGGGAGAGCATCCGAGCTAGAGGGAAATGCTCAAGATACGTGAGGAGCAATGGAACGCTCATGAACGGATGTGGCAGGAGCCATGGGGTCCTGGTTACCTGCTCTCACTGACCTTGCCTCTGCCATTGGTTTGTGGCATGACATGAGAGTCTAGCACTAGCTATGCTCTAAGAATCACAGTGTCTCCTGACTTCATTTAGAATATTTGAGTCCTAAAATTGCATACATGGTTTACGTATCAAAGTGAATGAAATCTGAATGCTTTAACTTGCCTTACAAGGAACCCAGGCCTTGACTCTGGCCACAGGGCGGAATGGAGGTACAGCCACTTCTCGATCTCTGCTCTGTCCAACCACAATAAGCCCTGGCAGAGGTGGGGAGCAGGGGTGCCAGCCCCATCAGAGAGGGAGCTGACGCTGGACATTCATTCAGTACCTCCGCATCAGTTCCAGTTGACCTTTTCTGTGTGGGCGAGGCACAGTTAAGCAATCTGGGAGCAAATCTGGAATCACCGCTGGCAAAATGTGCATGGGCAGTTAGAGCTAAAGTGTGCAGGGCATTATGGGTATTGCTATCAACACACAGTGGTTTAGAACCAAAAATCCCTGAATTCCCTGTGGCTTCTTGTCCAGGAGACCACACTGCACTCAGTGTACTGGGGAAAGCAAGTATGTTGTTTCAGTTATTACTTTGGGTGTCAGTGTTACTGTGGGTGAGACTAAGACATGTGTTTTGCATTTAGAAGAGCTGTGCACAGAACGATCTGTACAATCTGGTATAAACAACATCACTGGGGACAGGGAGAAAGATGATGGAGTTGACCCAAGTAACCAACTCAAAGGTTTATGGACTGTCACTGAAGTTCTAGTGTTAATGAGGGGAAGGGACTAAACTGATGATGGATGTACTGCACCCCCTTCCATAGCTGATGGAGACATTTCTTATAAAATTATTATTCTGGGTTGGTGTAGGCAGGTTGAGCCTACTTCCCGATGCCCTCTGTTCCTATGCATAACTCCTGTACAGAATGCTGATCTCCAAACTGAAATGTCCTATATAACCTGGTATTACCCAAACTACCTCCAACACTCCTACTAAATAATCCCACCAGTGCTAGAGAAATCATAGAATCACAGAGAGTTTAGGTTGGAAGGGACTTCAAAGATCATCCTTCCTCCATGGGCAAGGACACCCACCACTAGACCAGGTTACCCAAAACCCCATCCAGCCTGGCCTTCAACACTGCCAGGGAGGGGGCAGGCACTGCTTCTCTGGGCAGCCTGTGCCAGGGCCTCACCACCCTCACAGGGAAGAATTTATTCATTATATCTGATCTAAATCTACCATCTTTCAGCTTAAGACCATTATCCCTTGTTCTATCACTACCTGGCCTTGTAAACAGTCCTTCTCCAGGTTTCTTCTAACTGTCTTAATATTGAAAGGCTGCAATAAGGACTCCTTGGAGCCTTCTCTTCTGCAGGCTGAACAAGCCCAACTCTCTCAGCCTGTCCTCACAGGAGAGGTGCTCCAACCCCCTGATCACGTTCGTGGCCCTCCTCTGGACTCGCTCCAGCAGCTCCATGTCCTTCTTGTACTGGGGACCCCAGAGCCGGACATAGTATTCCAGGTGGGATCTCACAAGAGCAGAGTAGAGGGGGAGAATCACCTCCCTCGACGTGCTAGGCATGCCTTCTTTTGATGCAGCCCAGGACACGGTTGCCTTTCTTGTCTGCAAGCACACATTACTGGGACGTGTTGAGCTTTCCATCAATCACCACCCCAAAGTCCTTCTCCTCAGGGCCTCTTTCAAGCCATTCTCCTCTGCTCAGCCTGTAGTTCTGCTTGGGATTGCCCTGATCCATGAGCAGGGCCTTCCACTTGGCCTTGTTTAACTTCATGCAGATCACACGGGCCCACCTCTCAAGTCTGTCAAGGTCCCTACGGATGGCAACCCTCCAGTGTGTCCACCACACAGCTTGGCGTTGTCAGCAAACTTGCTGAGGATGCACTCAATTGCACTGTCAGTGGCACTCTGAAGTGACTGCCTCCTGTGTTCCTACCTCCTGATTCACATGATTTGCACAGAGCAGGGTGCTTAGTTCAAAGCTTTCAAACCAGAATCCTGACTATAAGCACTCTAAGCATCATTAATATCTGTCCCTTAGATCCTCCAGATGAATCTGGACAGTTGAATCTATACACAGCAATTTAGACATGCAAACTTAAAATCTTTGGCCGCTGTATTGCAGTTTTTCTGTCTTTAGAGTGAAGTTAAAAACATTTCTGTCAAACTAGCAGGGATGCTTGAAGGATTAAATGGATTTAACATGGCACTTTGAAAACACATAGACTAAGTGCTGACTATTATGTTAGGAAGACAGTATCCTCTGTGAACTGCATTCCCCCAGGCTAGGTCCTCCTGTTTGTAGAAGTAAAGCCTTGATGTTACTTGGCTGTAAGCATACTCGTTTTGGGGTGGGGGGAACAACGGTGACACTTCAATTGAACAAAATGTTCAGTTAAGATCAGCCTTGGGTTTCAAGTAAAACTGCAGCTTGCGCTTTCAAACCGTGACAAAAGCTATGCAAAGCCCATTTCCTCTTGATTACAGAGACAGAGAGAGAGGGTGGTGTTAAAAAAAAAAGAAGTCAGGAAACCTTGGGAAAGTGTCTGAAAGGGACTTTGGAGCCTGCTATTAGACACATGTCCGGCCACTCCCAAAACTCACTTCCAGTTCTTTTTTTTTTGGTAGTTCTTTTTTCTTTTTTAATTAGTTTCTTGGCTTGCCACACAGATCGGTAAGTGTTAAAGGCTGTGTGCTGATTTAAAAGCTGATTTATTCAATTTATTCAGTCTGGAAATAATTGCTTGCATTATCTTGGCTATTCTATATAAATATATTGTTGCCAGTGAATGATGGACCCCTTCTGTCTTACTCCAGTGCTGGCAGAGACATCTGTTTCAGACCTTATCCTTACAGCAGCATTGTGATGGATAACATAGAGAAGGAAGTCTCAAAACCCTTAATAAACCAGGAGTTTCCTACTAATATAGCAGAGTAGTTTTAAAGATTTTACAATAGCAAGAAGAGTAATAAAGCAGGAACTTCTAAATTACAGGCAATGCTGAGATGCAGCAACATCCCTTTTCTCCACACCTTATCTTACCTTAGCTTGGACAGGCAAACAGACATTTTAAATTTCTTTAAATTTCTTTAAATTTCACTTGTGGTAGGTTCAGTTTCTTTCCTGGCATTTGTAAATTTGCACTGATTTTTTGTTTGTTTTTAAAAATACCTACAATGTGAGCTCCACTATCCAAGAAAAGGCAGGTTACTCCAAGTATTCTCTTTTTCAGAGGGTGGTTTGAAGTAACCCAAACATCCTGAGTTATAATGTTTGTAACATTAAGTCCAAAAATCACAATCATCCTAAAATTAATTTATTTACACTGTAAAACTCTCTCGCCTTGAACTGATGATAAAACACCTATGTCATTTTAGTCTCAGTTTAGGATTAATACACCTTGTGTTTTCCATCAATGGTGTGGTTTTGGGGCATGCTCCCTCCCTTTACATCAAGTATGTATAAAATCTCTTCCAAGGGAGATCTTGTTCTGCAATGGGTTTGAGAATGGCACAATAACCAACAAATATTTATATCATCACTTAAGGTGATGTTCATAAATTTATTAATCATCATCATCATCAGTTCTCCTAAAAGACAGACTGACACCTGTAATCGCTAGCACCTTCTTCTCCCTCAAATGAGGCAAGCGAAATGGAAGTGGTGCATTTCCTTGGAGATGCTGCTTTTAAATGTTAAAATCCCACCATACAGTACAGAAAGATGCACAAAAGTGCCACTCCTATGTGAAGAAAGTAAATGTCAAATCCCTCCCCCCCGCCCCATGCAATCTCAAATTTACCCCCTGATTGTTGTCTATTTATCTGAAGGTCCAAAACACTTCTGGCTTAATTTCTCCTCCCTCATCCCATTCCAGATACATATATACATGAGATTTAAAAGGCTGAAACCTAAATAAGAAGGAAGCGGGTATGCATGACAGAAATGGAGAGCTGTGCTATGGCTGCAGCCGATTTGGAGCTGCGCACAGCTGGTTTGGTGCGGTCTGAAAACAGGGAGACTTTCTTGCTTTCTGTGGTGTGTGTAATTTTAGCTTGGGAGTTATTCAGGGGATGTGGGAAGGAATTGTTTCAAGAACATAAGTCAACGTAGAACAAAACAAAAAGCTGAGATAACTTGGCCACTGACAGACAGGCTACTCCTCTGCTGGCGTGTGGGGCTGTGGGCAGCAGCTTGGTGTTGGGCTCTGCCAGGAGTCTCCTTGCTACAACCACTCTGGTCATGCTGCTGCAGGGCCAAGGAGAGGATGGAGGCCTTGGAGGCCTTGGCTGGTCTTTAAACATGTCAATGTTTGGGGCAGAGGAGCTGGAACGGCCAAGAAGAGGAGATAGAGCAAGTATCAGGCGTGAGGAGTAGGGGGCATTGCAAGGGATGGCAGACATAATGTGAGGGAGGCGCAAGGTAAGGTGGCCATGTGGTAAGGCAGGCATGAGACAAGGTGGGCATGGGGGATGACAGGTGTGCAGGGATGGGGCATGTGAGGCAAGGTGGCCATACTGCAAGGCAGGTGCAAGGCACAGCAGGCATGAGGCAAGGTGGCTGATAAGGCAGGCACGAAGTCAGAAGGATGTAAGCCCTCATTGGGTGTCTAGCGAGGCACAGCATGTGTGAGGTGGGAGCACTCCTGCCTCCTCAAAACAAAGGGCCCCCAAGGACCAGGACAAAGGAGGGGGGAGATGTCCCAAGGGAGAGCTGACACAGGGAAGAGGAAGCGGCGAGGAAGGAACGGAGGGAGAGGAGCCTGGAGGAAGGTGGGACCCACAAAGAGCGAGGGGCGGCACCCCGGGACCCTCGAGGGAGGGGGGACGCGGGGGCGGCGGGTCCCGGGTCGCCGCGCTTCGCCCCCCGCAGCGAGACGCGAGGAAATCGCCTCTTGATTGCGGAAGTTGGCGAGAAGGGCTTCGGCAGAGTCAGCCCGGGTCAGAATGGCAGCGTGGGAAGCGGCGGCCGCCTCCCCCGCCTCCTCCGCTCCTCCTCAG